>JASDQU010586737.1:24793-49554 GCA_032191745.1 Picea mariana | reverse complement strand
GGAAGAGTGTACATACTTCTGGGGTGTAAATACTTCATGGGGTATAGACACGGCTGAAAGCAAAGAACCTCTGCATCAGGAAGATAATCAGGCTCCACAACCAACAGTTATATGAACTCAAGTTGGGACAACTCATCATAGATGAGTATATCAACAAATTTCTCTAGTTGATGAGGTATGTGCCCTACATAAAGGATGAAAAGGTAAAGATGCAACGATTTATTAGTGGCCTACCTTAGTGTTACCGAGACAAAATTGAGTTTGATGAGCCAAATACCTTAGAAGATACTATTCGAAAAGAAAGGTATTGCTATGAGCAATTCAAGAGTAAGACAGAACCACATGAAGACTGGAAGATGAAAAACAATTTGGGATTCAAGAAGAAGGGGTTTAAACCCTCAAGATTTAAGAACCCTGGTAAGAGCTCTAGGATGAGACTTCCTACCAGAAGTGTGTATCAACAAAATTTTCCATCCCAAAGTGGAAATAAACCATTTATAGTATCTCCAAGTAAGATTGATAACACGAAGAGAGAACCCTTGAAATGTTGGGGTTGTGGAGAGGAAAATATGTCTTGGGAATGTTCGCATAGGCAACTAAACAATGGAAGGGTCTACAAAATCCAAGAGGATACCACATTCAATGATGTGTCTAGGAGCCTACGACAAATTTATGCAGCCTTGGATAATAGACAAGATGACCACCAAGATTCAGTGGTGGAGATGGGAGGTATGATTTCCAACCATCATGTTTCCATTTTAATTGACCCTGGTTCTAATTTGAGTTATGTTTCCCCTCAAACTGGTGAGAAATGTAAATTGCAACAAGTTAAACATATTAAATCATGCCTGGTACAACTAGTTACTAGAACCAAAAGAAAAGTAACATAGGTCATACCAACATGACAATTTGTTATGAGTGGGTTGCCCACCCAAGCGAACCTAAACATACTTCCACTAGGATCTTATGACATGTTGATTGTCATGGATTGGTTAGCTGCCCAAAAAACCAAGTTGGATTGTTACAGTAAAACTTTAGAGTGTGAAAATGAAGAAGGAAGAAGGGTAATCCTACAAGGGATTCAAAATCTTGTCTCAATGAGACAAATATCATCCCTCCAAGTGAAGAAGTATTGCAGAAGGGAATGTTCCTTGTATGCAATACAAGTACTAAAATATATTGAGAATAAAAAAACCAACCTAGAGAACCATCCCATATTAAGAGAATATAAATATGTATTCCCATAATAGGTATTAGGTCTACCTCCAAGAAGCGATATTAAATTTTCAATAGAACATGTACCAGGAGCAGTGCCAATGTCTAGAACACCTTATAGAATGAGTACACCAGAGCTAGTTGAGCTCAAACTACAGTTGAAGGAGATGTGGGACAAAAGATACATTCTTCCTAGTGTATCTCCATGGGGAGCACCAACCTTGTTTGTGAAAAAAAAGATGGCACACTCAGACTGTGCGTAGATTATAGACAACTCAATAAGATGACCATCAAGAACAAGTATCCCTTGCCAAGGATCGATGACTTGTTTGACCAATTAAGTGGTGCTACCATATTCTCCAAGATTGAATTGAGGTATGGATACCATCAGGTCCGAATTAAATATTAATACATCCACAAGACAACCTTTAGGACAAGATATTGTCACTATGAATTTGCGGTGGTGCCATTTGGGATTACCAATGCACCAACCACTTTTATGTGCTTAATGAATAATGTCTTCAGAAATTTCTTGAATAGGTTTGTGTTAGTTTTCATTCATTATATCCTAATCTATTCCAAGAATAGGGAAGAGCATGAAGAACATCTCAAGCTAGTACTCAAAGTGATAAGAGAACATAAGCTCTATGCTAAGCTTAGTAAGTGTGACTTTTTCCAGAAACAAGTCCATTACTTAGGCCATGTTATTTCTAAGGAAGTAGTGGCAGTGGATCCTGACAAGATTAAAACCATCATGGATTGGCCTACCCCAAAGGATGTATCTGATATCAGATCCTTTATGGGTCTGGCAAGATACTATAGGAGATTCATAAAAGGATTATTCAAGATTGGTTGCCCAATCACCTCCCTTCAGAAAACGTGGATTAAATTAATTTGGACATTAGAATGTGAAGAAAGATTTCAAGAGATGAAATACCCTCTAACCAATGCATATGTGTTGAAGATTTCAAACCCAAACAAGGACTTCCTTGTGTGTACAAATGCCTGCAAGGAAGGGCTTGGAGGAGTTCTTAGGCAAGAAGAACATGTAATTTTCTACGAATCCAAAATATTGAATGAGCATGAAGTCAATTATGTGACCCACGATATGGAATTGGCTTCCATAGTGCATGTTGTAAAAATGTGGAGGAATTACCTCTTAGGTAGAATATTTGTACTTATGACATACCATAGTGGGTTGAGGTATTTGTTTGACCAACCAACACTCAATGTGAGACAATCTAGGTGGATGGCTCTCCTTAGTGAGTTTGATTTTGAAATCAAACATATAAAAGGAAAGGAGAATAGGGTGGTTGATTCCCTTAGTAGAAGTATGAAAGAAGTTCACTTGGTAGTTGTAAGCGCCAATGAATTAGACATCAAAGAGAGGGTCAAAACTACACAATAAACAGATGCATTTTTCAATACCGTGACACCATACCTAAAGCAAGAGCCCGTAGGAATGAAGCATGAAGGTTATCAAATGCTTAATGATGACCTATTGACTTACAAGTGTAGATTATATATTCCAAATTGTGACGACTTGAAGAGGTCCATAATGGATGAACTACACAAAATACCATATATTGGTCATCCTGGTTATCAGAAAATGATCACGGCCACTAGGAAACTATTCTATTGGCCCGAACTGAAAAAGAACATAGATGATTACTTAGCTAAGTGTCTAGAATGTTAGTAAGTCAAGGCAGAGAACTGACACCCAGCAGGGTTGTTGCAGCCCCTTCCAATTCTCGAATGGAAATGGGAAACCATTGCCATGGATTTCATCACAGGATTACCAAGATCAACCAAACAAAATGATCCCATCATGGTAGTTGTGGACAAACTGAGCAAGTTTTCTCACTTCATTCATGTCAAGTCAACTTGCAAGGCAATAGATATTGCCAACATCTTCATGAAAGAGATATTCAGATTGCATGGCATGCCTAAGGAAATTATATCCGACAAAGATACAAAGTTTACTTCAAACTTTTGGAAATATTTGTTTATTGGTTTTGAAACAAAATTTCCCTTTATTACAACCTATCATCCTCAAACTGATGGGAAGATAGAGAGGGTAAACCAAGTATTAGAAGACATGTTGAGGATGCATGTAATGCATCAACCCAAGAAGTGGGAGGACTACCTACCACTGGTAGAATTTGCCTACAACAATGGCTATCAAGAGTCATTAAAAATGATCTCTTTTGAAGCCCTCTATGGAAGGAAATGTAACATTCCAATCAGCTGGAACAACCCAGTAGACATAGTTACAATCGGGCCAGATATGCTAAAGGAAATGGAACAACAAGTGATTCATATCCAACAAAATATGAAGAAGGCCCAGGATAGACAAAAGAGCTATGCAAACATGAAAAGGACTCCTAGAGAGTTCAAAGCAGGGGATCATATGTATCTCTGAGTTAGACCCAGGAAAAGATCCTTGAGGATGGGAGCTTGTTCCAAGATGGCACCTCAGTATTGTGGACCCTTTGAAGTTTAGGATAGAGTGGGACCAGTAGCCTATCAGCTAGCACTTCCTCCCATAGTGAAAGAACATAATGTTTTCCATGTTTCTTTATTAAATAAGTATTTATATGATTCTAATCATATTATTCATTGGTTTGTGATTCAGGTGGAACCCGAGGGAGAATTCCTTCCATAACCTCAATGCATAATAGACAATAAGGAAACCCCACTCAGGAACATAACCATTGCAAAGGTCAAGGTGCAGTGGAAACACTTTGGTCTTGATGAGGCTTACATGGGAAATGGAGGATGCCAAGAAACTAACATATCCATTTTTGTTTACTTTTGTACATATAGAGCACATCAAAAGATAGAAAATCGAGGACGATGTTCCTTTAAGGGGGAGGGGATTGTAATACCCCTATTTCCCCCAGTTTGTAAATACAATTATAACTGGACAAGAGACTATGGCGGACTAAATGTGTGTGAATGTGGATTTGATGAACCTTTGTATAAAAGGGTCAATGTACGAATTTTTTGTTATTAATAGAAATTGCATATGTGTTGCACAACTGCTGAAAGGGGGGAAAAGTTTGCCAATATAGACCATGGATTATATGAGAGATATGGTGAGGGGAAACCAAGAATGGTTGAGATGAACCTCACCAGACCAGTATCTACTGGGTGTAATTTCTCAACATTCCTCTAACCCAGAAATGAATTACCAGTCAGGCTGGTAGTTGGAAGGCCATCCTCAAGAGTTAATGAGGAGATGGGGCAAGGTACCCATCTATAAGGCTTCCATGCCTGACCATGAATTGTGATTTGGACCCATGAAACCTTGTTGAGGAAGGAAAGAAAGGAGGTAATTCGGGGGGGGGGAATATATGCAAGATAGCAGCGTAGAGAAATCACTCTCTCGAGAAGAAAAGAAAAGCATACTTCTACTCTGTAGTTGATAGGAAAAGTTGAGCAGTAAGCTCGTTTTGGCTAAAAGAAGCCATGGGTAGGGTTTGGATACAAGCTGATAAACGAGGCTAACAAGTGACTAAGGAAGTTATCATGCAGACCTCATTGCTTGGAGTAGATAAAACTAGTTGCCAATTTCATGTGGGAGGAGGAGAGTAACCTTCATCCTTGAATGTCATGGAGAAAGAGAAAGAATCTCTTTCAGAGCATCATGGTCTAGCTCGGGGGTGGCCAGTGGTAAATCTATCAAGAGTGGTTGTGACTATGGTTGGGAGGAAACATGCACCCCTTTCAGTAGTTGCTTCACATTTTCCAGTTCTGATAAGTATTTTCATACTTTGTGTAATATATTAGATGTGATGATGAAATTCCTGTGTTTATGATTAAGTCTTTCAGTATTTGAATAGTTATTATAAATTATCGTTGTTTTTTGTAAACTGTTGTATCTATATGATCTTTGATTTATCTCAATTTAGTTGCTAGAGAGTCATGGGATGTGATTCTGCAAGAGAGTCAGGGTAGGAGTAACTAAAATGCCTAAGTCCCATCGATCCTTTGAATTCATCTTAGCGGAAATGTCAAGCTCATATCTGTGGGAGAAGGGATTTTTCCCTTCAGACTATTCACCCATCTAACCGAGGGCTCATGCCCATGTCCTTAACCCCTTTGTTGCAAAAAGGATTTGCGCTTAGCCCACAATATTTGCCAAGAGACCCATGTGACCAGGTCCCGGGAACCCTACGCTAGTCCAAAATGGGCTAGCTCTTTTGGCTTTGGGACTTCAAAACTTATGATTCCATAACCCTCGAAAATAGATAAAGGTTGAAGTCGTGAATCGAGGAGGGCCATCGATTTGAGGATCCAATGTAGATCTCTCTCAGTCGTTAGATCAGACTTAGGAAGGGAAGCATTAAGTGCTTCGGTGAAGTCCTACTTCGAGAGAATAAGAGTGGTCTACCGCTGAAAACTCCTAAATGTTGGAGTCATGGAGTAAATTGGGACCACTGAAAATGGAGGGACACGTGCCTACAGATCAACGATTATCCAAGAATTCGGGTATTTTGAGATCTAAGGATGCGTGAGTTTCCCTGGAGCTCTGCAAGATAGAGTAAATCATGGTCGTAGATGTTAGGTACATATGGTGATAGATCTGGCATGGTCTAGAGGGAAATCCGAGAGATTCACGATGAACTCCCAAATGACGAACAACCGAAGTGACATAGACCATCGATATTCGGGTCCTTCGGGATACCTCTTAGCCGTTGATCTAAGAACCCTCAATTACCCAACCAATTGGGAACACATCATGGAGAGAAACATGGTCCTAGGTGTCCACTGTCAAAGGTTTTCCATTGAACTAGTATCGTTGGATGAGTGGGTACGTGGAAAACATTCCCATAATCCGGAGACTTCATAATCTAGAGGAACCTAGCCCAAAGCCTACAAAGTGTGAAATCCACCAAATTCGTGAATGCCGAAATAAATCTTGGTCATTGGTAGAATGAGGACACCTGGTGCCATATTAGAGAGTCCAGAGACTTAACTCTTCATGGATTCATGATGAGAGGAGTTGGAAATCTTTGAAGCCAGGAGAAGCAAAGTAATGGGAGTCGTATATCTATGGATTTGCATGGAATCATATTGACCATGAGATCAAAGGTCTAGGCAGTTATTAGTCCAATATGATGCGGCATCCTGACGTCATTCAAGGTGACCGCGTCGACACACATTATGTGTGCCATGTGTCATCTAGATATGGACAATTCACATACCCCTTATTTCTGTTAGAGAATGACATGTGTCACCCTCTATCGAGGATAGTGTCACCCATGCCCTCGTCAAATGTCAACTTTTGGTTTGTGCCCACCTGGAAAACGTGGTTGATGACGTGTTTGGGACTCCGTGATTTTGGATAACTTTGGGAGTTCAGAAGATGTGGGGAGTGGTACAATATAGGAACATCCAATATAAAACATCGAATGACGATCATTGAAGGGCCAAGGCCACGTGGAGATATTTCGGGAGTTCAGGAGTTTTGGGCATAGTATGGTAAAAAGGGATGTTCAATGACGATCGTCAAAATGTCAAAAGCATAGGACGTCAACCATCGATTTCCAACCACCGAACTCCAAAAGAAAGGGATGTTCGACATAAAACGTGGAACATCAATCACTGAATGGCCAAGGCCACGTGGTGATATTTCAGTACTTCAAGGATTAGGGAAAAGGTGTGTTTAGCACCAAATGTCGAAGGCCCCAACTAACGACGCCTGAGTAACTTTGGGAGGCCATAAATTGCAAACTAGAGCTTGGATTTTAGTGCGGTGGCGACTGTTAGAAAGTGTGTGACGAGCAGTAATCATTGAAGGTCTCATAAATAGGACTTGAGATAGTTAGGGAGAACAAAAAATTGAGGCCCCATCCCTAGAAAAGGTATTTAGGGGTCGGGTGTGTTACACTACACTTGGAAGGGAAACTAAGGTATAAAGTTCTTTCTTTACTCTATTTGGCCATTGTTGTTTTGTTTCTTTGCATTGAGGTAGGATGTCCTAGGGATATTCCCTCTTTCATTGGTTAATATTTGAGATCACCTTGATAGTAGTTGGAAAGGATTCCTAGAGGAAAAATCCCACTATCTAATCTTGAAGAAGCCCTATTGTCCCTAGCCAATTGTTGAGAGGAAATCCTCATAGGTTCCCTCAACATCGTCTCATCCTTAAGCCCTAATCTTCACCTAGAATTATGCAATGACCCCATAGACCTTTCTAGGCACTAGTCTGTTAATTTCTTCAACAAAAAATCCCCCAAAACATATTTCCCTTTCTCTTTTTTATTTTGTTATTTTTGAAATCTAGGGATCTACTTGCTTAATGTATAGAGCTAGATTGTTAGATCTAAGTGGTTTCATTTCTATATCTTCCTTAGATCTTGTCATGCTAATCTATTTTATCAAGCTTTATTATTTGAAATTAGCATAACTTGGGTTTGATCGTGTTTCATGTGGTCATATTTGGATCTAATCCTAATCTAGAGAACATCTATGAATTTGTTTGGAACTCATTATTTAGTTGTTGCTCAAGCTGATGCTTGGAAATGCATTGTAAGTATTAGTCTTCCTCCCACTTGAATCCACTTGCAAGGGTTACAAGTTATCATTAATGTTTTTCCTTGGTTTAGATGTTGAGATAAGAAAAAACGATGCCTTAAATACTTGAATGCTCCATCAATTTAACCTAACCACTTGCATTTTGAGCATCTCAATTTGACATCTTGTGGTTTAACCTTTCGTCTTCAAATATGGATTTCATATGATGGATATAACATACATCGTGGCATGATAATTTCATATGAAATAATTTGGTTTGAGGCATTTTGTGCTTTTGGTTCTTTAAGGGTTTGAAAGGTTGGTGTTCAGTATTGCCACACCATTTCTTTGCAATGTCTTAGCATATATACAATCCTAAACACATCCTAACATAAATCAATGCAATATTTGGTCCAAAGACTCAGGACATGATGGTGCTAATGTGATACCGTGTTTAAAAATTATTCAAGGGTTTTGAATGTTGGTTCACTTTCTTTTAATGTGATAATATATGGTCTTTTGATGTTAGTTTAAAGTGATAAATATCCTTAAGACGCACACACACACACACACACACACACACACACACACACACACACACACACACACACACACAAGTATTTGAATGTTTAATACTCTCACTATTGATACATTATTCACACATCTTACATAGTGCACACTATTGTTAACAATTGGATTCTTAATTGTCTCCAATGCACTATAAATATATGGTCTCATAGCGATAAATATACCTTGATGTTGATGTTACTGTAATTTCTTGAGCACTGTGAGTGCGTGGGACAATGAATTATGTGTTTGGAATAAATTCATTATTTGGAATGTCCTAAAATAAAATATTGGATCAATGCTTTGGTGGTCATAATGACTCTTGTGTTGGAAATTTTTTCTTGGTGATTATCTATCCTAGTGGGTTGCGACACATAATTTGATCACTATTTGTGCAACTTCATCGCCATTTGGGAGAATTTAAAGCTTGGTCATAATCACTCTAAATTATTTGATGCCACATATTTACCATACAATCCTTATAACTATTGCGAACATTGATAAATTCATCACTTCAAATTGATAAGAAATTTATAGAATTATCATTTCCCTATTTCGCTATAAACTACTCAATATTGTATGATGACAATTATACTTTGATTATGTTATTTTCATGTTTTTGTTGAGTATCATCAACATATGAATTTTACATTCTAAACACAGTGATAAATATGACTCAAGGGATGGCATCCTTTGACATATGGGATTGATCTCTATTTCACAATCCAAGTGCATTCGAAATCTATATTTCTATGGTCAAGACAATGCATTAATGATACAATTGTTGCTCATGTTATTCATGTTGTCCTGATGATTTAACTCTACCATCACTATATCTTAATGTCTTATACATAGAATAACCATTTCCACTCTTTGGGTTCACTATTGCAAACATAATTTCATTAACATGATTTCTTGATGATGACATTAATCAATGCTATGATGTGTTGAATGAAAAATTAAATAGTATTGATCCCATTGATGATTAATGTTGTGTTATATGAATGAATGCATGTGATCCCGATTATATTGAGATCGAAATGAGATACAAAAAAAATTGTAGCAGCGAACACATAAATATAGTCAAACCCAAATTCTATTAATGAATAACATAATACTGTAGAATGCAAACTGACTAGAATTGTGGTAGCTTATCTCTAAATAAAAAGAGATGTCAACTACACTCATTCACAATAAGAATCATATCACACTTAATTGCATGCTCAAAGGACCTCCTTCACCTTGATTATATATGAGAGAGTGAGAGGAGAATAATTCCCATGATTCATGTGGGATAAATTGGTATAATTTTACAAAATTTCATAGGCATGTAAAACATGACTTTCTAGGAGGCCACCCATCCCAATACTACTCTAGCCCAAGCACACGTAACTATGAAGTTCTAATGGGATTCAGTGCATTAATGTTGTAGGAATGTACATAATACCATTAGGAAATCGTGACATGATGGTTGTAGTTAACAAATGGAGATGGCATTACATACATTCCCCATCAAAAGGGTGAATATCATGGTTTATCAAAACCACAGGCTTGAAAATGTTTATTTAGTGGACAAGGTGGATGGCCACCAATATCCACTTGGATCAGTCCTCCCCCCTTAGGAATAAATGGTATCCATTGTGTCAATTTCCCTTAGGAGATGGGGAAACTTTTACTGAATATGAACCTTGGTGAGTTGCTTGCCTTGCTGAATTAGTTGTCTTGCTTGTACTTGGAATTAGCTCATTGAAGGATTTCATGAACCTATTGTTGGAGGTTCTAGATCCATTCAATAAATATGGTTGCATGATTTTCCTTGTTCTAAGTGTGGGAGGACTTTGTCAGTGAAGATATGCTACGAAGAGTTATATCAATGGGTGCTAATGGTTGGAAACTGAAGCACACTTGAAAAGGGTCATGGCCAATAAAACTATGAAGGGATCTATTATAGTTATGCTAAACATATGGAAGAATATAATTCTCTAGAAGGGAGCATCTATAGATTGGACGATTGGGTAAGGGAGCAGTAGGCACCAAATCAATGGATTGTTTGACTCGGTAGTGCAGAGGCACCCCCATAAGCGAAAAAATATCTTTGTGCTCCTCTAAAATCTTGTCAACTTGCTTCTGTTGTATAGAAAATTCTTGGGCCGAGGATGTGATGGTCACATTGACCTTCCATTCAACTTTTGACTGGATCATGAAGAGGGAAAAAATTTTGGTTTAAGATATTACTTTGCGGCACTATTTTTCCAAGATCTATGAAATGGAAGTAGTCATAACTACCTATGGTATCCTATAGAGATGATGCTACGAAGATGAGACTCATAAACAATGTGTCATTTTCACATACATGGTTTTTCTAAAATAGCATCATAGACTTCAAGTGGGGAAACATCACACAGTAGCTCATCTTTGAAGGGATTGATGTCATAGGACAAGCATAACTACTGGTTGACGTGAATGTTTCGTCCTTGGATCAACCAACCAATGTTGTATGGTTGGGGGCATGGAATCGTCGACATATTCAATATCTTGATGATGCCAACTATGATCATTTTTATCTAGCTCTCATTGTCAAAAATAAAATATAGTGGGGTCCCCTTCACCCACATCTGTGAATGGAAGAGGTTCCCCTCCTCCTCAAGATCCTTCGACTCATTTGGATAGATATTTGTGGTTGTGATGGTAGCAATGGGTTCTACATCGATGCCCTTATTTCCTTATTTTGGATCAGATTCTGAGTTAGGGTCTGAATCCTTTTCTTTAATCTCAACCAACAATGATAGTTTCCAATGAAATTCATCAGTGTTGTGCCGAGGGATTTTTTGTAACTCACACCACTTTCTAGTGTCCTTCTTTGTATTCTCATTACTCTTCTTTTCCTATATCTTGGGTTGGTTATATTGAGGTTGGAATTCCTTTCTTGATCAATTGTTCTATGAGTTAGGTCCACCTTTGTCATAATTTTGTTGTTGCAAATTTACAGACCCAAAATCTCTTCCGAACTCTCTCTTATTTCATTGCTTAAATTTCTACACAATTTTGACAGCATATTGATAAGAAACTCCCAGTGAGGAGATTTACAATAAATCCATCTTCGTTTGGATGTTTCTATTTAGGCCACTGTGGTACTTGAGAACCACATGCCTCTTAGAATCTTGAATACCCAACTTTGAGTGTAGGGTATGGAAGATGTTGGTATTCTCTGGCACTGTTTGGTCTCTCTCTTGATGTAGAGTCATCCATCTCATATACTAGTCATCATAGATTCCAACATGATACAAATCCTCCTTAAGGGAATCCACAAAGGCTTCCTAGGTGGGTTATCTCTAGAATAGTGTATATGTATCCGTTGTGTGCCTCTCCCAGTAACATTCCCACCAATATTTGACATGGGGAAGGGATTTGAGGAGCGCAAAGGTGATATTTTCAACCTCGAAAAAAAATTGGACAGAGTAATAACACTCTAGTAGATTCAACCATTTCTTTAGAGAATCCACATATATCTATACTTCAAATAAGGGAATAACAAAAATAACTTGTACCTTGAAGGGTGTCATAACTCTAAAATGGTTTCTTTTCGGAGATGCTTAGAATACAACCGATAGTCATTGAAGGATATGAGAGAAGTGGTTCATCATATTGTTCCTCTGTCACGCAAGGGATTCATCGAGAAACTTCTTGAAATGATATCCTTCTTTGCCATCTCTCTTTTCTTCCACCATGGGAGGTCACTTGGGCTGGCAAGAGCGGTTTACCCCAAGTAAAACTAGCTCGAGATCAAACTCTCTAGACCTTGACCTCGTCGGGGAAATGCACCAATAAATAACAAGGGGAGGATTACTCTGATACCATTGATCTGGATTATATTGAGAACAAAATGAGATACAAACAAAACTATAGCAAAGAACACATAAATATAGTGAAACTCAACTTCTATTAATGAATAACATAATAGTGTAGAACACAAACTAGATAGAATGTTGGTAGTTTGTCTATAAAGAGAAAGAGATAATGGATACACTCATTCGAAATAGGAATTACATCACACTCCATTGCATGCTTAAATGATATCCTTCACCTCAACTATATATGAGAGAGTGAGAGGAGAGTAATTCCCATTATGCATGTGGGATAAATTGGTCTAAGTTTACAAAATGCCATAGGCATGTAAAACACTAGGACTTCCCAGGAGGTCACCCATCCCAGTACTACTATATCCCAAACAAACCTAACTATGGAGTTTTGATGGGATCTGGTGCATTAACGTTGTAGGCATGTACATAACACCACTAGGAAATAATTACACTATGGTTGTAATTTAAAAATGGAGATGGAATTACATTGCATTCCCCATCAAAAGGGTGAATATCATGGTTTATCAAAACCATGGGCTCAAAAACATTGATCTAGTGGACAAGGTGGATGGTCATTGAGATCCACCTAGATCAACATGTTCCACATTCCCATTAGCATTTCATGATATATTTGAGCAAAATCTACCTTTGATGTTTCCAAGAATATTTTGGTAAATTGAATGAGCACATTGGTATAAGAGATACACTTTTGAATGTTGTTCCATAATTAATTGTTGATATACATATTTACTTATCTTTGTTTATCCTTGAGAGTGGGTATCATAAAGTTAACAAAGTATTTGTCAAGCCAAGTTAGAAGAACCTTCCTTTGACTACACAACCTACCTTAAACTTGACCCTTAGGAATACCCTCCTTAGGTTAGGAATCTGCTTCCTTAGCCTTAAAGTGAAGAGGCAAGGCCATTGAGGTGATAGTGGGTGGCTTGCCTAGATTTTTACCCTAGGCTCTCTTATGTAGAGTAGGACTTTCCCTTTAGTGAGAGTTAGAGTGGTAACAAGTTCAACATTGAAAATTTTTCAAATTGTATTCAATTTTGATAAAATATTACCTAGTAAACTTGAAAATGTGATTTGCTAATATATGAGGGTTTCATAACTCAAAATTAATCCAGGGATGACCTCCCCAAAGGACAAAATATTGGGTGCTCGAATTGAGTCAAATAAGGATGGATTAAGTCCAACTAGATGCCAATGATATATTGTTGGGTGCTCTAACCTTAGTGGCTATCATGAAAATGTTGGGAGGGAGATGTTATTCTAAGGAAAATTATCAATCTCAAACTTAACTAGCGACACTAACTCAAGTTTTGTATGTGAGGCCTTGTTGGAGAGGCATTTTGGATAAGTTTTGGGATTTGCGCCAAAAGGAGATCAAAGGGTAAAATACAATTAGAAGATGGAACAGAGTGCACAACGAAAGCAGACTTCAAGGAGTCAAAGAACGCGACCAACAGATGCATGACGAAGCATCATGCAGAAGGCGAAAAACAATTATAAACCGTGGGGTTTGGGGACATTTTGTCCACTTTTGTAATGGATTTTGGGGGACACTTTGTCCACTTTGGTAATGGGATTAGACATATTGGTATGTATAAATATGTAATAAAGGAAATACTGAAGAGGGTTGGGGGTGAGATATATGTGTGTGATGGTACATGTAAGTTGTGAATGATTTTTGGTAAGGGAATCGAGCGAAGGAAGGAATCTATAGTATGACAAAGGAGTGAACTCGTACTGCAGCAGAACAGCTAGGAAGGTTTGGGATGATATTATTATTGCATATTTTGTAGCGCAATGTGAAGTCATAAGAAAGATATTAGTGAATAATATAAGAATCTAGTCGTTGTGGGCATAGCCCAAGTTGGGTGAACCACGTAAATCTGTTTGTTATGGTGTGGTTGAAATTTGTGTTGTTTTCTGGTTTATGTTGAATAAATGGATCATATATGATATTGTAATGTTGCACATAGATTATTTTTCATAAAAAAGTAACTGTTAACTATGAGAAATGTGCATGTAAGCAAAGGATCTGAATGATGTCTCACTTCCCCTCAACACTGCAAAACCTTGGTTCCTGCAGCTCCTCTAGATGCCTTGAGTGAGACTTCATTTGCTCTGCAAGTGATGCCAAAAGGGACGATATCTAATGGTTTTGTTGGTATTTGATTGATTAACCCCGGATCTGCCCCCTGCACGCCAACATGCCATACTAGTAATAAAACCAAAACATTGCATCCCACTTCGACCTAGTCAAGGTGAACTAATCCTAATGACATATAATCTCCTAGTGTTGGATAAGCCATTGTCTAACTGAAATGGACAATGAATCTATCTCTATGATACTCTTTTGATGTGAAAAAACCATGATGATGATGACTCATACTGTCTTCCTATTTTAAACTAGTCTTTGAAAATCTAATCAAAGTAACTCTCATATTGTCTTGGAAAGCGAGGGAAATGAAAAATACCATATTGAACCTGTTATTGCACGAATTATATCTTGGGAAAATCCCAACCCAAACCACAAAGGTGAGACAACTACAAGCGTGCCTACCCATTTTCACCTTAGATTGACATTCCCCTCGATTTAGTGATGATGAAATCACCACAAGGGGGAAATCTCGGTGACTCTATGGGGATTGAGATGGAAAGTGAGATGATAAAATATGAATTCCCCTATAGGTCAAGTTTGGAGATCGAGAAAGTCTTAATGATGAGTTTTGTAAGAAGGTAAATGGTTCCCAAGTGTTAGATACCTGCAAAACAATGTTATCCCTTCCCGGAACAAGACAAAAGATGATAAACCAAGCCTTTAATCAAGGGGAATCAAGCAAGAATCCTTTTTGTCCCAAATTTGTAGAAATATAGAAATATATAGATCAGGAACAAAAGAATTTAATAGTTGCAAATCTAACCACCAAAATCAAATAGAAGATTATGGAAACAAAGCTAGCAATGACTACTTAATCTTCCAATGATTTAAGAAAGACTTTGGTGATGTTTAGAGGTTTGTTATGTGATGTTATTGGAAATTTTTTATGAAGGCCAATTGGATGTATCAAATAATTGCTACAACAACAACTTCTAGCCACCAAAATGATGCGGGAGCATCGTAGAAAGACAAAGCATGTGCCTAGTCAAAGGAACAACTGAACGCGCGGATGCAAAAAGGACACATGGTTTTAGTGAAGATCCTGAGCGGATCTCGGCCCGAGGGAAGGGTTTCTACACCAGAAGTGGTATCAGAGCACAGAAAAAATTCTTTTCTTTCTATAGCAGAGAGAAATGAGGAAAATTTCTTAGCCATGTCGCCGAGAAGAAGAGATAGGCCAATGCCTGATCCAGTAGTGGAAAGAGAAATCCATAACTTACGTGCCAGACTTGATGCTATGGAGACAGCACAGAGGTGCACAGTTGACGTTGGGGATATCAGCGAGGTTGAAAGTGAAAATGAAGCTGGAAACAAAGGAGAAGAAGTTGCAGTCGAAGATGCTGCAGACAAACGCCTATTCAGGGTTGTTGCAAGGATAGGTGCCAAAGAAAAAATGGAGATTCCCATGTATGAGGGAAACTTGGATGTTGAAGAACTTCTAGATTGGATTAGAGATCTAGATAAATACTTCAACTATGAAAATCTCGAGGAAGATAAGAAAGTCAAACATGTCGTTACTAGACTTAAAGGGCATGCAGCATTCTGGTGGGATGAACTGCAGGCTGATAGACGCTGCAAAGGAAAGCAGAAAATCAAAAGCTAGGATAGAATGGTTGCAAAGATGAAAGCCAAATTTATACCCAGGGATTATCAAATCACTTTGTTTCGGAAGATGCAGAATTTGAGACAGAAGTTGATGTCAGTGAAGGAATACACTGAAGAATTCTACAGGATAAACATCAGAGCAGGTCATCGAGAAATTGATGATGAAAAAGTTGTCAGGTACATGAATGGTCTGCGATATGACATTCAGGATGATATGGGCATGATGACCATTCGAAATGTGGAAGATGTTTATCAGATAGCTCTGAAATCTGAAGAGAAGCTGATCCAGAAGGAAGGTCAAAGAGGCCGAGCTAGAAGTCAATCCAGAGGCAAACCAATTGCCCAAGACATAACTCATAGACCTAAAGAAGAGGGAAAGAAACCTCAAACTCAACCCGAGAGAGGAGGAAACTCACAAGGAAGGCAGTATGCTGATAGAAATACTTTTCCTCGAGCCAGAGGAAGAGGAAGAAGCAGAGGAGGTGAAGTGAAATGCTTCGTCTATGGAAAAATCGGACATAAATCATATGAGTGTCCAGATAGGAAGAAAGATTGTGGTGAAACTCACATTGCCAAAGCTCAAGGATGGAATGTTGAGGCAGAGGACGCTGAGGGCAGAATATCCTTAATGATGAGGAAATTTATCTTGAAGCCGGAGAAGGAGGTAGAGAACCCAGCCCAAAGAAACAGTTTGTTTCGGACTACTTGCAAAACTAAGGATAGAGTATGAAAGGTCATAGTGGACAGCGGTAGCACAGACAATATTGTATCTACGGAGATGGTAGAAAAGATGGAGCTGGAGACTATTGTACATCCAAGCCCATACAGAGTTTCATGGCTACGAAAAGGACATCAGGTAAATGTCACTAAACAATGTTTAGTTGAATTTAAAATAGGAGGATATAAAGATGAAATATTATGTGATGTCATTCCCATGGATGTTTGTCATCTATTGTTGGGTAGAGCATGGCAATATGAAAGAAACGTAGTTCATGATGGGAGAAAGAACACGTACACCCTAGAAAAAATGGTAGGACTCACATGTTGCTGCCAATTAAGGATAAAGAGGTGAAAACAGAGATGAGCAACATTGTACTTCTCATGAGTGGGAAGGAAATTCTTGATGAGGTTAAGAAGAAGGAAGACACACAATTTATTGTGGTTAGGAAGCCCATAATTTTTTTGACCAATACGAGGTTAGATGATTTACCAGAAGAAATATAGGAGTTGTTGGGAGAGTTTTTTGATATAGTAGTGGATGAACTACCTTGTTCTTTGCCACCTATCAGGAGTATAAGTCATCATATCGATCTTATACCTGGAGCCAGTTTGTTGAACAAAGCAACATATCGGTTGACGCCGTAGGAAAATGAAGAAGTTAAGAGGCAGGTCTAGAACTTAATGGACAAAGGATTGATTCAAGAAAGATTGAGTCCATGCGTTGTTCTGACAGTGCTCAGCCCAAAGAGGGACGGAGGCTGGAGAATGTGCATAGACTCAAGGGAAATCAATAAGATTACCATCAGATATAGATTTCCATTGCCAAGGATGGACAACTTGATGGATTGCTTGAGTGGAGCAAAGTTTTTTTCAAAGATTGATTTGAAAAGCGGGTATCATCAAATTCGGATGAGAGAAGGTGATGAATGGAAGACAGCATTCAAGACGAATGAGGGGCTATATGAATGGCTTGTCATGCCATTTGGCTTAACGAATGCGCCAGTACTTTCATGAGGTTAATGAATGAAGTCCTGAAGGATTTCATAGGGAAGTTCGTCATTGTGTATCTTGACGATATATTAATTTTCAGCAAGATAGAAGCAGAACACTTAAAGCATCTAGTTGCAGTAATGAGGAGATTACAGCAGGAGAAATTGTTGATTAATATGAAGAAATCGTCATTTATGAGAACATAACTCATTTATTTGGGTTTTGTTATCTCTGCAAATGAATTGAAAATGGATCCGGAAAAGATAAAGGTGATTAAGAATTGGCCATCACCGAAGAGCGTGTTTGAAGTTCGAAGCTTCCATGGTTTGGCTAGCTTCTACAGGAGATTCATCTGAAACTTCAATGGAATTAGCACACTGATGATGGATAAGGTGAAGAAAAGACACAAATCTTTTCACTGGACGGAGGAAGTAGAGAAGAGCTTCAATCTGCTAAAGAAGAAGATCATTGAGCAACCAATTCTGGTTTTGCCAGATTTCAGCAAAACATTCTAGGTCAGGTGTGACGCGAGTGGATTTGCAATTGGAGCGGTCTTGAGCCAAGACGATAGACCGATCGTGTATTTCAGTGAAAAATTGAATGAAGAAAATATTAAGTACTCCACATATGACAAAGAATTCTATGCAGTCATACAAGCACTGAAGAAATGGAGACATTATTTGGTTCCCAATGAGTTTGTTTTGTACAACGATAATCACACTTTACAATTCGTGACTCGACAGGAGAAGTTAAATCAAAAACATGCTAAATGGGTTGAATACATGCAGAATTTTACTTTTGTGATTAAGCATATTTCTGGAACTGCTAACAAAGTTGTTGATGCTTTAAACAAGAAATGTTTTCTTATGCAAGAATTCAAAGTCAAGACTTTGAGTTTTGATAACCTCAAAGAAATGTACAGGGATGACCTAGATTTTAAAGAGGCATCTTAGAATCCAATTCTCAGGGACAGAAGCCAATGGACTGAATATATGATCTAGGATGGATTATTGTTCAGGAGAAATAAGCTATGTATTCTGAAATGCTCCATGAGGGAGAATTTTCTGAAGGAAAATCACAGTGGAGGATTGGTCGGACATTTCGGTCATGACAAGACGTTCTCAAAGTTGAATGGCTCATATTTTTGGCCAGGGATGAGGACAGATGTCAAGAAATTTGTGGACAGGTGCAGAATTTGTCAGCACATGAAGGAAAAAAGGCAGAACACAGGGTTATACCAACCATTACCCATACTTGAAAGGTCATGGTACGCAATGAGCATGGATTTCATATTAGGACTGCTAAGGACATAGAGAGGATACGATTCAATCTTTGTGGTAGTTGACAGATTTTCAAAAATGGCACATTTCATGCCATGCCAGAAAACCAGTGACGCAACTCATATTGCGATCATGTTTTTCAAGGAAGTCATCAGACTTCATGTCTTGCTAAAGAGTATCGTTTCTGATCAAGATACCAAGTTCATAGGTCATTTTTGGAGGACCTTTGGAAGAAGTTGGGGACAAGTTTGTCTTTTAGCTCAACATATCATCCTCAGACGGATGGATAGACAGAGGTCATGAACAGGAGCTTGGGAGATCTGTTAAGAAGCTTAGTGACTGAACACCACAGTCAATGGGATCACATTCTGCCACAGGAAGAATTCGCTTACAATGATTCCCTCAATAGAAGCACAGGGCAGAGTCCATTCCAGATTGTATATGGAATACATCCAAGAGGAGTTTCTGAATTGAAAGATTTGGAACAAAATGAATTCAAGAGTGCTAGTGCATAGGACTTTGCAGAAGGAATGAAGGAGCTTCACAGCCGAGTCCAGGAGTGATTGCAGAGTTCAAGTCAAGAATACAAGCGAAGAGCAGATCAACACAGGCGAGAACTTCAATTTGAAGTTGGTGATTTGATTCTTGCGCATCTGAGGAAGGAGAGGTTCCCAATGGGAATGTATAATAAGTTGAATATGAAAAAGATTACACCGTGCAAGGTCATAAGGAAATTTGGGGCAAACGCATATGAGATTGAATTACCCAATGGGGTCGGAATCTCACTGATATTCAATGTTGCGGATTTGTACCCTTATAGAGCTGAAGAAGCAGGAGAAGAGGAGGAACAGAAAGAAATTCAATGGACAAAACAAATGCATGTAGTTGTAGAGCCACAGATGGAAAGCATAATTGACAAAAGGGTTAGCAAAAAGACTAGGAGAAAATAGTATTTTGAATACTTGGTCAAATGGAAGGGACATCCAGTTGAAGATGCCAGTTGGGAGGATAAAGCAACAATTCATAGGCATGGACAGACCGTGCAAGAGATCATGAACAGGAGTTCATGAAAATTTTCAAGTGAGGGAGTATGATGCAGGAAAATCGTAGAAAGCCAAAGCACACACCTAGTCAAAGGAACAATTGAACGTGAAGATGCAAAAAGGACACGTTTTTATGAAAACGTTTTGAATTTTGAAATCTGAAGCATTAATGTAATAGCTAGGAGAAGCGTACTTACATTTATGTCTTGGAGATATGAAAAGATCTGGAGAAATTACTCTCATCTCTTGGATGTAATAGGCATTTAAGTTTGTTAATGTAAAGTAGGTAGATATGAATGTTATATTAGACATTTTAGAAGCGTAGGAGGGAAAACAGATATAGACACCCTCACCCTTGTATCACTGTAACTTTTGATGATCATTCAGAATTCGGAGAGTTGTAGAGATGTAATAGAGAGTTGTAGAGAAGAACCCATGTACAGGAGCATTTGAGTTAATATATGAAGCTTTGACTCAATTTTCATGGTGTTATGATGCTTACTGTTTACATTTGTTGAATGGTATGTTTACAGTTGATTTGTTTCTATGTTATACATTTGTTTCAATGTTGTGTTATGTGTGATTTCATGTTGAATGTATGAAGTCTAAGAGAGGAGAAGAATGAGTTTCAATTGTCTCTCTTCCTGAGAATTTATGCAAGGAGGGCAGTGAACGTCCGCAAGGTGTGCTTTGACGAGGGTCTGAGTTTTATCTCAAAAATCTCAGGAGAGATATCATTGTTCTCATACCAACTGAAGTGCAGGTGAAGCATAGAGTTGCGCAAGGTGTGCAAAGGCCAATTGAAGCCTTGGATTTTATAAATCCAGAAGGAAGGTTGAAGGGCCATTGTTGCAAAGAGTGCACAGGGTCAGAGACTCAAATAACTAGAGGTTATTTGAAGGTTTTCCGCAAGGAGTGCGAGCAGGGATCCTTTTGGGAAGCTTGAGTTTGCAAGTGAAAGCTCAGGAAGGATAACACCTTTGAAGTGATCAAAGGGGGAAGAAGATCGAAATCATCTCATAGAAGTTAGGTTCAGGAGGGACAACACCGATTCGTTTGGACAGGAGTCATTGAGGAGTGAATCTGGTGGTCACAATTCTCCGTGGAGAACTCACAAAATCGCGAGGACCGTAGGATCCAAAGGAGCTATAAGGTGGTTAGGAGTTGGATGAATCTGCCACCTTGACATCAAGAATCAATGTGGACTGTTGATTGTGGTCAATTTGAGCCGTCAGATCATTTCGGGGATTCAGGATTCGCAAGTTTGGAATGCAGGCCAAAATCCTTGGTCACTCAAATTCCCAGATCACAAAATGGATTATTAGGTGTGAATTTCGAAATTTTGGTATTTCGGGGTTCGTCATTCTTGAAATTCCATGGCAAGGAACCGAGACCCTTTGTATTGAAAATCCCGAAGTCGCAAAACACAGCGTGCCTTTGGTGTGGGATTTTGGCATTTCAGTTTTCCAAAGTTCGAGAAGTAGAGGAGGCAGTGACTTTGGAATCGAGAGTTTCAAACTCCCGATTCGCGAAATCCCAAAGAGGGAAAGGGAAAATTCCCGAAAAGTTGAGGGACAATAGTGTTGGGCACCAATCGAGTTTCGGGGTTTCGGGACTCAAGAGATAGAGTTGCATGGTCAATGCAACTCCTGAAATCGTGAAGAGAGAAACGTCGAAAAGGTGGTCCCAAGTCTCATTCAGAGGGTACATGCGACGGAATTAAAAGGAAGGGTCAAGCTTCGGCGAAAATCCCGAAAGGCCATCGATCTCGCATTCCATGGGACATTGAGCCCATTTCGACATTCCGTAATTTCGGAGTTCAGGGAATCATAAAGGAAGAGGAACGACTGTTGGTTTTTCACTCAAAGTTCCGAAAGACGAAACTAGTGGGTAACAGGTGGTATGTGTTCGGCGCATTGAAGGAGTCAACCATCGTTGACAATTGGAATTTCGACATTTGCCAAGAGCTGTGGAAATACATCGGGACTCTCCAACTCCTAAAACCCAAAGTCCTTTGTAGATTAACAAAGGTTTTAATTAACCCTTGGTGTGGTTTTAGTGAAGATCCTGAGCGGATCTCGGCCCAAGGGCAGGGGGTCTGCACCACAAAATTAGCAAACAATCCACCCAAAAGATATCTAACAACTAATAGATTAAATATGGTAGCTTGCGAGGGATTTTTAGTGGTAGAATGGTAAGAAATATATTTAAGAAAGATTATTTTGCAACAACCCTAATGTTTGTATGATCCAGGAGGATCTAGGAACACTCATAGAAGTTCAGGAGGATCCAGAACACTCACAAGGGTCCAAAAGGGATAAAAAATGCTAAAAATTTTAATGTCTCAAAATCTCTTGAAATCACTTTCAATGCATAGAGATCATCGCAAGCTTTCCAACGATGCAAAAAACATCTCAAACGGAGCTCGTATGCAAAATTTATGGTTGTTCAAAGTTCAAGTAAACCAGGACAAAATCAACTCTGAAGAGACACGTGACAAGCTCATAGGTTGACAAGTGGCAACTCTAGATATTGACAAGTGATAGGTGACATGGTTCTATACATACAAGTGGCACAATCATTGATTGACAAGTGGCTCCAATCATAGTTCGGCATGTGGCATTGGAAGAGCCAATGAGAGGCCACCACATGGTGACCCTTCAATGGCCTATAAGGTCATGGTTATATAAAATGTTTGCGAGTTTGGGGGAATTAAACCTGTGACCTCCCATGGTATTAACATACCTACCACAACCATCGCGCCACACACTGCATCTTAACCTTTATATGTGTTATATTGTATTTGCATTGATGTATTGTATTAAGTAGGGGGAGAAAGGGGATGAGGGCTATCCCCCAACCCTGATCTTTACCATACATCACATGAACAACACCTTATATTCTGGCGGGAGTTTGTTTTATTTTTTTCCACTGGAAAAAGAAGTTCATTGCTATTCTATTGAATCAAATGAAACTTTCCAATACATATAGTAAAACAAGGCTCGAAGCCATTACAACAATATATTCATTATGAGCTCAACATGTTATTTATGGGAATTGAACCCAGGTGGGGAGGATAACAATCATTCCTCCAAACCATCCAAGCTAAACCCAATTGACAACGAGATTTTGCTTTATATTATATATTATATATAATATATATTATATATAATTTTAAAACTTTAACACATGACAATATCCCATAACTTATGCAGACGGTTAAAAACTTTGGATATAACTCCAAAAAAATTGTGTGGGGGTTATAACTATAACATATAATTATATATGCTATTTATAACGTATATGTAACAAAAAATAACAAATAAAACCAACAAGTTGTTAGTTGGTGGGGCTTGAACCCTCGACTTGCATACATTTGCCAAAAGACTTAACCAAGTCCGTTATAAGTGCAGGTTGGTTATGGAATCCAACCAAATTGTAATTAATGTATGCCAACAATTTTAGAACTCGGTTAGAGGTTGTGGCCTATTTAATGGGCATGAATCCCAACATTGTACACAACATTTTTTGTGTGTTTTTGTCTCGTAAAGCATGTCGAGAGTATGAAGGGTACGAGGCTACACCATAAAGCGTGGCGTGGGTCACCTTGATGGAATTTCAAGTATTTTATATCATTTTGCACAATTTTTTACTAGTACTTCAACAATGCACTCTGTTTCAGTATTTGTGCAATTTGTAAAAAGGTCATTGTATTATTTTACGATCCAAGGAGATTTTGGGGCATTGTAAGTCGACTTTATACCCATTTCCCTCAGTTTTTCGAGAGGGATGTAAGGGTGATGTTCTTTTCAGCATCAGAGTGACATATTTGAAGGGCGTCTTCAGCTGTTGTATTGTAAATTCCTTTTAGTTTACTTGTAGCATTTGAGGATTAATAAAGTGATTATGCATTTTCTTATGTTTTATGATCAACAATTTAAGTGTTTGGTTAAGTAAGATAAATCACTTCCATGCTATAAGCATTGTCAATAAAATATTTTGGAATAAGAAAGTGGTATTAAACTTAGTGATATTTTTCAGATCAAGTGCTTTATGGGTTCTATCCATTTTTGGATCGTTGTAGCATTAATTTATAACAACAAAGAAAATTACAAGGCCAATCAAGATGCCCCTAGGGCACAAGAATGCTTATAGCATGTAGAATCAAAGTCAACTTAGACCATTGCAATATCTCGATATTTCACGTATATCAATGCAACAATATTATATCTTCAATGCAATTAGATTAGTGCCTTATCAATTGGCTGATTAATGGAGTCTCTTTTGTAAGAGCTAGGGTTTGTTACTTCTCTATGGGTGTAATCCCTTTTACTCCCTAGAGAAAACAAAACCTAGCAAGGTAAATATACAAGGGTGTAATCTCTTTTACTCCTTATAGCAACCTTAGCAAAATGGCTTATTCAATGACAATAATGATAGATCTTGGTGGAGGGTGTATGCCATTATACTCCTCCAAGGGTTTAGACTAAAACAACCTTGAAACAAGTAGAAATAACACAATATGTAGAAAATTCCTTATCAATTCCAAGAGATAACAAGATAAACCCTTATTTACCAAGAATGCTCTATCACAATAGCAAAGAGACAAGAAACAATATATAGTGCCTTAGTTTCTTCCTCCAATAGACAAGTAAAGCATCCACATAGCACATGAGAGAGATAAAGTGATTTTCCCAAGTAGGGAGAAAATTTCAGCCAAGAGTATGTAATACTCAAGTGAGTTGTGTTATTAAAATTAAATGACAAGACCTTTATTTATACAAGG
>JASDQU010586736.1:43110-68572 GCA_032191745.1 Picea mariana | reverse complement strand
AAAAACTTTGTGAACTTTCCAGAGTTGGTCCTCTGGTAGGGTATGAAGATCCTTCTTGTTGAGTGCTTATTCTAACCTGTCTAGGTAGATTTCTGCTAGGTCCTGCTCATCCATTTCCATGACAATATCTTCCTCTCTTTCTGGTTCCTTTGCTGTGCCTGGGTGGGTCTATGGATCTGTTTGATTTTCCGGGGTTCATTGTAGTTTGTCTTCCTTGTGCTTGGTGGGATCTGTCCCCACGGTCTTGTGGGGGTTTTCCACTTCTTTTGCCTTTGGGAGGTGGTTGAAGGATTCAAAGGAATTGTTATTTGGGTTCTCTTTTTCATTGTTGGTGGTGGGCTTCTTCTGCACTTGTTTATTTCGATTTTGGATCTGGGTGAATCCTTCCTTTGTTTTCTCTTCAACTTCCCTTTTGGGGGGGTGTTGAGGGGCCAATCTCTGAAAAGGTTCCCATGTTGATGGCATTTCCGAAATATAAAAGGAATGTGTTCATAGTCTATGGTTTGGGCCCATTCCTCGCGCTGGTATTCTAAGGTAATTGTGCTTGGCAGAGCTTTGGAGATGTTCATGTAGGCACAGGTCCTTGCATAAGAGGTGTATTTTCTCTGTTTAGTGCCTTCAAAATATTTGACATATTTACCCAAGGTGTTGCCTATGCCCGGTAAAATTTCTTCTAACCAGAACTCTTGAGGTAGGGAATAGAGGCGAATCCATACTGGTGCGTATGCGAAGTTGTTCTTTTTTGGTCATAAGCGGTCTATCCAAAAGTGGAGGTACAGGCCTGCTGAATTGTAGAAGTATGGTCCCCCTTCAAAAATCATGTCCTTGTCCTCTAGGTTGTAGAATATTACTTTGAAGAAACCTTTAGAGCTTAGTTGGAGCTTGTAGTCTCCCTTGGGGTTCCACCATGCTTTGATCCAGCGGGTTTGGTCCTTTTCTGAGGACCAAGGAGCTAGGAATTTTCCTATGAGGGCATGGTATCTCATGAACTGCATGTGTTCCCCTATCTTGGTGGTTTTGATGACGTATCTGGGCACAACCGGGGCTTGGGGGATACATTTTCCGGGTATCTAGGCTCGAGCGGCTTTTGGATGCAAGGACTCAGCATATGTAGTCGAGTCTTTGCTGATATCCATCTCTTCCTGCAGAAACTCAAAGGTCGGTGTGCGAGCACGAGTTCTTCGGATCTTTGGTGGCAACATTGCGGTAAGAGGGGGCTTTCACCCACCTTCTGTTCCCATTCTCTGAGGCGGTGAGAGCTACAGGGATGAGGTGATCAGCGCGTGCCCAGGGAGTTAGAGAAGGTTTGGTAGGCGGGAGTTGAGAGCATGAAGGAACCCTAAAATTGGCAGAGCTTTCGAATTGCAGAATTTCAATTTCTATCGGAAATCTATTATTATAACAAATGACAATACCATGTAGTAATAAACATAGTCACAATGTCTTGTTTGATATTACTTGTCTTCTTTGTATATATGCATGATTATTTTGCATGCAATTATATAATATACAAGCATTTTTGGAGAAATAAATGAATAAAAAAAAAATCTAATTAAATCTTACTACCAATACTAATCAGTATATATTAATAGTATATATTTATTAATAGCCAGAAATAAATTATTAAAAAAAAAATCTAATTAGATCTCACTACCAATACCAATCAGTATATACTTATTGATTACTTATATAATGCTATGAAACTCTATGACAAGGAAGAATAGGAAAAGCCATTCGCATAGTACATTATACAATGAAAAATGTAAAAAAAAAGATTTACAATTTTTTTGCAAGGTACAGTAAAAGAATTCAGACAGAACTATGAAGTGAATGTAAAGCTCCTACCAACCGCAGAAGCACTGCTTCATGCAATGAAACCTATTTTCATGTGGTGAATTTATGCTGCTTAGCAAGTGTTATTTATTTATTTAAACGCTCCAGAGCAATTAGCAATTGCACTACTTGTGAAAAATCAATATGATGTCAAACGATTTAGCGGCGTTGAACATGGATCAATAACTCTAGACAGAGACATGGATCATAGTTAAATAATCACACCCCTACCCTGAAGGCAGGGACTTGATACTCTGCAGCTCCATTTGTTGGAAATGTGTTTGAATTGTTAAATTTTGTAAAAAAAAAAAAAACGAAACAAACATTGGAAAACAAACGAAGTATATTCCCTCCTCAAGGAACATTGGAAAAAAACTGAACATTTTATTTTCATTTGGTTGCGAGCACAACAAAAAATTTAACATATATTGAAATCTGCAGGTGCATAACGTTGAGATCTGATCCACATGAAAACAAAGGAAGGTGAGCTAGAATTGCATTTTATTTAGCCCTCGAGAGGTCGGGGAAGTTTATTTTAAATTAATAGTATTTTAATGGGATAGAAGAAGAATCCAAACACAACAGCGTGACCAAGATTTGTGCTGGAATTATTTTTTACTGTGGTTGTCGATAGCACTCAGATGGAAGCTGATAATTGAATCTGGCATTATCTTGGCAGTAATCGTATATGAGATAATTACTACGAACCCACTGTAGTTGTCCTTGCTGGGCATAGTTCAAGTTCTGATTCCACCGGTTATTGGACCAACACTGGGAAGCGGTGCCATTGCCTGTCCATTCACAGACGTCGGTTTTGAAATTCATGTACGAAGCCACAAACGGCGAGTAAGACCAATCTATTTTCACCCGCCCCCCCTGAGTTGCCCACTGGTCTGCGTTCCATAAGCTTGAGAACACTCTCATTGCCTGCTGATTCGGATATGGCACGCCTATGTCTTCATTGTTTGCAAATACTCTGATTGGCAAACCATCAACGAAAATCCTGAAAAATAGTTCATAAATATATACATATATCAGTTACTACAATACAAAATTAGATTGAATCTAAAATGAAAGTCGAAATGGATTAAACGTCCAAACCAAACGACTAAGAGAGAGATAGAGATAGTTTACGCAATTTGCTGCGGGTTCCAGAGAATAGAGTAATTGTGATAATCTGCTGTTGGATCGAACCATAAATAGAACTGCTGCTCTCTATCGGCTGAACCATTGATATAAATGTTTGTGTGCAGAACGTAGGGCTCGCCAGAAACATTTCCTAGGAACTCCATATCAATTTCGTCGTGCCTCTCACCTGTAGACGATAACTGCACCATGTGCGTGTATTTCAATATTTTGAGTACCGAAAAACGGAATAAAACCTACGAACTTTTGTTCCTATATCATGAAATAACAGACAAATTAATTGATCTACACAGAAACAGAATTCTCACATAGTATGTCGTAACCGTGCCAGCGGAATTTTCGGGCACCAGCTTCATAGACATATCAACACTCCCAAACAGAAACTCCTTCTTCGATTGAAAT
Source organism: Picea mariana (assembly GCA_032191745.1). NCBI lineage: Eukaryota > Viridiplantae > Streptophyta > Pinopsida > Pinales > Pinaceae > Picea > Picea mariana. The sequence goes on along the minus strand of JASDQU010586736.1, from coordinate 65,191 downwards.
CCCGAGCCTAATTAAATCCAATATCCATGATCATATTTCTATTTCTAGATATAAAGATAAACCTATTAATCTATACTTCACAATCTATATCAGAAACATAATCTATACAGTTCTATATAAATAAGTATCTCTGTGAATATTATTAAACATAATACCAGAATAATTAGTAAGAGAAAGTTGCAATTCCTGGCCATAGTTGAATATCCCGGCGTTGCTATCGCCCCATGCTACATCGATATCATTGTAGAAGTCTGCATAAACTTCGGGTGATATAGCTGTGCAGATAATAACAATCAGAATGAAATGGACATAACCTGGTAAACTAAGAGCGCTGGAAACCTCCATGGATGCAAATGATATCAATCAATTTGGGGGATAACGGTGAAGGGTGAAGGGGATCTAACTGAATCCCTGGTCGGTATAGAACAAAATTGATGTAGGAGGAGGGGGGATTGAATCTGCTTGTTTGGCCAGCATCGTGAGGCTATAAATGCATATTAACCTCCGTGTGGGGTAGGCACCGAGGAAACATCCGTTGAAATGCGTATTTTCAATAGAAATTGTTATTCCATTAACATCCAGCCAGTTGGGCTGTGGAGCTGTCACGCGGTTTAGCCGTGCTGGGGACTCAAGACTCATATTCTCGACGAATGCCTTATATCTCGAGCTGTCCTTGTAAGATGAACATGGAACGGTGGTTAAAAGCAGTGGCCATCAACTGGAAGTCACCAAAGGGTGAGCACTGAGGATTGGCCTTTATTAATTTCGACACATGGTCAACAGAATACTATATTCTATATATCTTCTACTGGAAAGCAAACGCGGATTTCCGATAGAAGCCATACGCCAGCTAGGCCAGGTTAGGAATACAGAGAAATTAGCTGTCACCCAGCTTACCTGTGTCGATAGTTCACGTTCATGGTGCCATGATACTCTGTTATTTTCTTAGTTGAGATTGGGGTGTTTTTACACGTACCGATGAACTAGGATAGGGGAATAAAATACCATTTTTCACCCTGTCTCGGAATTGAACTAAAACTTTTTTGAATTGGCGATGTATAGCGTTTGTTGATAGGTGAAGTGACATTTGGAAGATATAAATATCCCCTCCCAGACCCCACATGCACATGTGTTTAACCTAAAGTTCTAGTTACATATTTTATCTAGCACTTTTTTCCATATATTAAATATTTACAACATGTTTTTAATGAATTAGAAACTCTGAAGTCTATTAGGCCTAGTTTTTAGTCTATTAGAATTCTTGAGGTTTATCAGTCGGACTAATAGTAATCGCTATTTCTGTGTTCCATTAATATGGCACGTGAGCAAGTAATTAAACCAAAGTTTTAAGTGTTAAATGCACATTTGCAAGTAGCATTTGGTTTTTAGGCCAAAGTTTTAACTTTGAAGCTTTATTTGCCCTCTTTGCGAGGTAGACCCTAACTATATCTTACGTTAAAAACATTTTCAAATGCATATTTGATGAGTAAAGTTGATGAAGTCAGGTAATGCTAGAACTAAGTCTAGCACTACTTCCTTCCTGGTATTAAATGTTAAGTCCTCTTTAACCATCTTAAAGATTGGAGTGTCTATAAGCCACCTTGTCATAAACCACCTTGTCACACGCTGCTTGTATCTGGCAGTCTGCATGTTAGTTGTTCGCATGTTATCCATGTGTTATGACATCTTCTCCACTGCTCCTTCTTCATACCTGGTATTCCTACAATTTTGAGCAACTTCACGGCTACATGGTACATGCCAAGGAAAAATGCCCCTCGAACTCAATTGCAACTCAATTTCTGGGTCATATTTTACTCTCTTTCATCCCATACAATTTCCTTTCACATTCTTGCTCTGGAGTTTTGTTAGCAACATTTCTTGTCTTTGGTATCGGGATACACAGGTCTGCAAGTTGCTCGAGGAACGCCCAAGCGCAGCGCATAAAGGAAGCCCTTTCCGGACTTAAAATCAAGCGAACGGGCAGTTCATTCTTCAACGCAAAGGATTCAGTGACAAAGCAGAACAATGATTGATGGGAAATTGCAGAATTAACCGAATCGTATCAAAGTATAGCGCTTAAAGTTTTAAGGGAATCAACGGTAGGAATCCTTCAGGAAGCACTCGCGAAATTACAAGGGTCGTTGATCGCGAGCAGTTCAAGTGTGGGGTTATTTCGCGAGCTCGGTGTTCACGAGTGCCTAGAAAGGACCATATCCCGTTGGTTGCACGGTATTCAGAGTTACGAAAAAGTGTCCGGATGGAGGTCAACTATCGCTGACTATCGCGTCTCGGGACTTCGCGAAAGGAGAATGCCAAAATCTGATACTTCAACTCGCGAGGTCCCGAGTAGCGAGAAGCGCGAGCAACCTGGCCCACAGAAGTGCCGAGAAGATCGGAGCCGTCAGATCTAGAGGGACAAGTGGTGCACGATTAGGCTCCTCGCCGGCTCGCCCCTCGCAACATTGAAACATGAGGACCGGCCTCCTCCCCGCCACGAGACGCCAAGTGCCGAGGGCACCTAGGACTTGGGCCCACAGTATCTCCCAAGTGTTTTCAGCCGTCCGATCAAAATGGACACCTAGCGCGCGATTAAGCTTCCCGCCTTCTCGCCCATCGCGGTTTCAATGCACAAAAAATAGTTCCATCATGTCCCGATACGCGAAGAAGCGAGAGCATTCAGGATCTGGGGCCCACCACAGATCCAGATGAGTTTAGAACCATCGGATTTGAAGGGCGCATGGCACCAGGTCGAGCTGTCTCGACATATCGCTCATCGCGATTCCGAGGAGCAAGGAGCAACCCTTATATACTCGCGAACGCCGAACAGCACCATGGGAGTAGGCACAGGGTCACGGCCCGCGATCATTTGGGGAAGAAAGGAGCTATGCGAGAAGGGAGCCAAAGGCAACGAGTCCAGTCGTCGAATGGATCGTTTGATCTCCAAGTACCATCTGATATGATTTCGCTCCCAGCCTTCACCTGAAATAAATGAAGGTGAGAAGGGGCAGGTGAAACTTCTCCTCATACATTAAGCGTAAGGTATGGAAGGTCTGGCAAGCGGTCCGCTCGAGAAGGTCCTGTGTATCCAGTTCCTCAAAGGAGCCATGACAAAGTCTTCGAAGAGACAGAAAAGTATGCACACGTTAGCTGAACACTTAATAGCTCAGCTACCCTCCCCCTGTAGGGGCCATGCGCTATTAAGATGGAGATAGATAGAGAAAGACTGTTCGAATTTGACTGAAAAGACACCAAGCCTTGGGTGTCTGGGTACGCCTCTATTGGGCGATTTTCCTGAGTATATAGGCTCAGTCCTTGTAATTTTGTAAGGGATCAATGGTTGAGCTGAGCTCCCGGTTGTAAAGTTTTAACAAAGCTTTGTTGCTCTGGTTATATATGAACTTTTGAGACTTCTTGCCTTATGAATGCCAGTTTCTTTCATGTCTTTGTTTACACTGTGTTAGAGCAACTCAGAATTGGAGGATCCAGTCGAGCTGTAGCTATTATAGGATGATGTTGTAATGGATCACTGTAATAGTTGCACTGTCTCTAATCAGTTCTTGTGATTTTCCCAGCGCTGAGTGACTTGGAATTGAAGGATCCAGTCGAGTCACCCCTCAGTTCCTTGAGACCCTGAACCAAGCGGATCTTGCATTCAGAKTTTTTCTTCTGCAAACGACCCAAAGCCTGTTGCCCAAAGTCGTAKGTTGACCTTTCTCACTAAATCTTCCACCTGTTCACCTTTTGATCAACCCACTGGCTGAAGTTAGGATTCTAGACCTCCTTTGTTCTTTACGTACCAGATCCAGTACCTGAGTTAGAGTGATATCTCCTCGAGCCATTATCTCCATTTRATCATCCTTTTTAAACCAATCATGACATTAAACTGATGGGTGTCGGGCTCTACTCTTGTAGGCAATCCAKGAGTGACTTCCGACGCTAACAAGTTTAATCCCCAAGAAACTATGTCGTGTTCCTTGTTTGAGTTGTGTGAGTGGAGCTATGACGGAATTTTGGAGCCACAACTTTGATGAAAGCCTGCATATGTAAAGACATAGGTATATATTCTAAGTTACCATAAATAGATATTCTATTGGGTCTAACTTACTTCAACATCTAGTAGGCAAGTTAACAAAATTCATTAAAAAAATTCATTCATTTTTTTATACTTAAAGTTGCATTTTGTACCCAGAAAACCCTTTAGGAAAGCTGAAATCTCACCTATAGCTAGTCAATTTCTCCTTCTGCAACAAGTCAATTTCTCCTTAGTCGATTTGTCCTCCTATTTTTAGATGAATCTTAAAAGGAGCATTTGAAATCTCACCTATAGCCAATCGATTTCCTCACCCTACAATCTCTAAACGGAAGCCTATTTCTACAGGACAAACATGACATTCTGAGAAGCAAAGGTGTGGTATGCGGTTCCAGTCTAGGGGACCGTGAGAGAAGGGATGGTTACTAATGTCACTCTACAAGTTTTCATCAGGTTTAGCAGTCGCATTATCCCTTGCATTTGCTGCATGCCACAATCTTTAGAGAACGATTAGGCTAGTCTTCTCACTCAGGTGAGAAAGAAAAGAAGGTAGGCAGTCAACTCGAAGAAAGCTTTGAATCCCTTGCATAATTATATCATATCAATATTCAAACACAAACTCTAATCACTCTATGCACAAAACTGGCCCAAAAATCGATATGAATACACTCCATAACGATATAACGCTATATCAACCTCACCCATAAATACTACTGGTTGGCTTATCGAAACTAAGATTAAGTTAAGATGATTTAAAATTCAAACAAGCATAATGCTATGCCATGAAGAAAAATGATATAAAGAATGGAACCTATATGTTAGGTAAATTCCAGGAAGTTGCGAAAGGGAATTTAAATGGCGATTTCGTCTCTAAAATGGCGGTTAGAGCGAGTAAAGATCGAAGGATTTTGCCATTTTCTTTGTACTTTGTCTAGGTTCAAGCTGAACCTATTGAAGAAGAGCATTCATAGGTCCGAGATTGGACAAGCTAGTGGTACTGTAGAATCAAGCAGCCCCGGTGATTGATATATGCGACAAAACTAAGAAATATGGCCTCGTTTTGCTGGGAAAATAAAAGCCATGGGATGCAATGGAAGTTCTTTGGGTAAACCCTCTAAATTTAACAACAATTCATCCACATTATGTAGAAAACACTCCAAATTTGATAGAAGGATGGCCATTTGCATTGTAGGATACTACAAGATCTCCATGCAACCATGCAAAAAGGCCCTTCGAATTTTGGACGAGAAAGTGGTGGTCAAGGGGTTCTCTAATACAAATGGAAACAATGGTGTTAATATGTTGTTTTTTGAGCAAGAGATTCAAACCTAGTAGCATCAACGATGCTTATTATGATAATATGTTGAGCAATAATTCATAGGATTTGAAGGCTTCTTTGCACGAGGTCGAACTTGTGCCATTGCTTTTACAACTCATCCATGCCCACACCCCTTAAAAAAACGTGTCCACCTACAAATAACACGTGCGTTTTTCCATGAAACCTGTGTCAAGCTACCGCTCCCAGCTTTTATGCCTTTGATGGGTTACCATCAGAGCTTCCAATTCCACCTAACACATGTTGCACTTTAATGGGTTATCGCCAAAGATTCCAATTCCACCTGACACATGTTGTGCTAAAAAATCTCAACCATTGCAGCTATCAGAAGACAAATATCATATATTGTGGGATTGAATGAGAAAATAAATAGGGCATGACACTACCTTCCCTAAAAGAACACATAAGGCTCATACAACTCTGCTAAATACATGATGTTGTTGTAATTTTGAAGCATACGATTGTAAGGTGGTGTGATGCAAAATAAGACTTTGCTCACTACAACGAACTCAAATAATTAAGTTTATTAGATGTATATATATCTAATAAGGTATTTAGAAGATGTAAATTCTAAGGATGCAAGGAGTTATAAGGGGGAAATTGGATTTATTAGACATATATCTATTTAATGAGGCATTTATAAGATGTAAATTCTAAGGTTGCAAGGAGTTATAAGATGTGAATTCTAAGAATGAAAACCTTTCTTGAAGTCTAAGGACTTCAGAAGTTTGCAACTCTCAAAATATAAATTATAATCATGGGAAATTTGTCTCCAATCATGAACCAAAGATGCCTTCCTATTTTTGGCACCATTGGATATTAATTGGTTCTTTCTAGTCTCGGTATTGAATCACACATTGCCTTGGCCATTACATTATTATTATTTATTTATTTTTGGTAAATAAAAGTGGATCCTTATATTAATTCCATCTGAAATCTTACAAAAAAGATTTGTAGCCTATTTGCATACACAAAAATGCCTGCAACTAAAGGTAGAACTGATTACATTTCTCTTCACGGTTTTCCCGTAGTCCAAATTCTCGAGACCTTTGGATCGAATCAATGGTCCATATTTCCATGGGATTAATGGTTCAGATCCTCTCACGTGTTTCACGATTTCTCTTTCATTGATGCTCGGCATGGCTAGACAACTCCCTCCATTCTTCTGATGCCCAATTGTCGAGTTCCCAAAATCTTCTCATGATAGATCAAAGGTCCAGATTTCCTCAGGATCAATGGTCCTGATCCTCTCATGCATTTCATAACTTTGTAACTTGGGCAGGCAGCTACCCCAATGCTTCGGACAACCTCTAGACGAGTTCCTGAAATCTTCTCATGTCAGATCAACGGTCCAGATTTCCTCGGGATCAACGGTCGTGCATTTCACAATTTCATGTTTCACAAATTCGCGACTTGGGCTAAAAGCTTCCTCCATTCTTCGGATGCCTGGTTTTCGAATTCCCAAAATCTTCTCGCGATAGATCAATGATCCCGATTTCCTCAAGATCAATGGTCCCGATCCTCTCGCACATCTCACAATTTTGCGTTTCGCAACTTCGCAACTTGGGCAGGAAGCTCCCCCCATGATTCAAAAACTCGATAGCTGAGTTCCCAAAATATTCTCACGTCAGATCAACAGTCCAAATATTCTCGAGATCAATGGTCTAGATCCTCTCACTCATTTCACGATTTCGCGTTTTGCGACTTCACGACTTGGCCTAACAACTTCCTCCCTACTTCGGACTCTCGATAGCCAAGCTCCCAAAATCTTCTCGAGTCAGATCATTGGGATCAGATCGACATTCGAGATCTTCTCGATCACCAACGATCCAGATCCGCTCTCTCTTTTCATGACTTCATGACTTTGGGGAGAAACATCCTTTGTGATTCTGACTCTCAATTGTCGAGTTTCCAAAATCATCTATTGGCTAAAGATATTCTACACTCTCTCCTAAACTTGTGATCATTTCTAACTTAGAAGAATTTCTAAGTGCATAGAGGTGACACCCTATTCTGATCAGGGCCATCTAGATGGGCAAGATCCTCGCATTGGAGCCATAGGGGTGAGATTTTGGACTACCTAGAATCGTGGAGAATGATCTGTTGCATAGAGTCAACCCCTACATTGGCCAGTCTCTCTGCTACTTTGTTTGCACTTGGTCGAATGTGTGAGGGGGTTAGAGTTAGAGAGGGTCTGAGAAGAGCTTGGACGGTGTAAAGAGGGCCAAGGAGGCACCAACTAGGAGTGATTTTCGTTGGATCTCTACCATTCAAGATTTTTGTAGTTAGGTCTATTATGATTTTGGAGTCTCCTTCAATGACCAGACAAGTGAGGTTTCAGTCTAGAGACATTTGCACTCCTTTGATGAGACCCCATATTTCTGTTGAGTTATTGGTATCGCATCAGAGGTTTTATGCAATGAGGCTTTGTATTTGGCCCAAGTTGTTTCTTATGATTGCTCCATAGCCTGAGTGTCCTAGATTTCCTTTTGATGCACCATCAAAGTTGACCTTGTGGAAGCCTTCCTGTGGGGGAAAACACTTAGAGGGACTGAAGGATTTTGAAATTAGGGGGGGATGTTGAGGAGGGGTTGAGTGAGCAAGCGATAAGCCCCAAGATTTGAGAAGCAAGATATCACCTAGGTTAGTGGGGAAGTATTCCTTGGTCCATAATTGTAGATGAAGAGTTTCATGGAGATGGAGGAGGATTGTGTTCTGGAGGAGGTTGGGAGGAGAGGGCTAGGAATGAAAAATTCTTTTGTTCATCTCTTTCCATAGTTGCCAAACTATAAATTCTGGTAAGAGTTTCCAGGTTCTGTTCAGGATAAGGATTTTGAAGGAGCCACAACCACAGTCCCTGATGGTGCTTATGATGGTGTTTTAACTCATTTGGTTCTTCTAATGAAATGAGTGGCATCGTTCCAGATGTTCTCATTGAGCGGACAATTATTTAGGAGTTTCTCCAACGTTTCTTCCTAGAAATGATAGAGATGTCAAATCGAGGGGTCGATGAAACCTCGTCTTTGAAGATTGTCCTAGGTAAAGATATTGTTTTGGAGTAGGAGCTAGAGGAAAGTAAAGATTTCGGGCCAGAGTTTTGATTTCCATATTGTTGTCCAGATGTTATCTTTATGAAGATAGTGGAAATTCTCCTGAAGAGTGTATCCCTCCTTGAGAGTAAATCTTCCATGAGGTGTGTATCCCCATCTGAGAATGTCTTGATCTATGCTTTTCTAGATTCGCCTTTGGGTTGTGGCTTGTTTCCAGTGGTGCAGGTCACAGTCCATTGCCACTTGGAGTTCCTGATGAGTAGATTTCCATCTTCGCCAAGGAGAGTTGCTGGGGGTATCTGTCCATATGTCTACTACTTTGAGAGTGCCAAGATCATAAATGTGATTTTTTGTAAGATTGTAGATTTTTTTCTAGTTGAAGAGGTGGCAATTTTTGCCGGGAATTCGTCCAGAATAGGGCATTCTGGCCATTGAAAACTTCCCAAAAAGAATGTTCCTATATAAGTGGTTGATTTTTCAAGGCCGCATTCCAGATGTTGGAGCCCTGGATTTTCTCCTGCATTCTTATAAGTTGACTTTGGTGCATATCTGGGGCATATTTGCATTTCCATAGTTTTTCCCAGATCTTTGTTGGTGTTTTGAGCCATCTCCACAAAATTCTTTCTCCCATGGTTCTATTTAATTTCCCAGGGTCCTGGAGGACTAGACCACCTAAAGATTTGGGCTTCTAGACTTTGTCCCAGCTGACTAGGGCCCATTTTTTGTTTGGGTTGTGTCCATGCCAAAGAAATTTTATTTGAAGATTCCTTATTTTCTTTATGGATGATTGGGGGGTAGCTAGGGCTGAGAAAAGGTAAGTTGGGATGGCTTGGAGGAGTATTAAAAAAGAAGTGTTGTGATTTGGCCAGATTAAAGGTGGTTCCAGAGGCTTCGCTGAAATCAAAGAGGATGGAGTTTAGTTTAGTTGCTTCTTGCGTGGTGGTGGTGTTCAGTAGAATCGTGTCATCGACAAATTGGCTGTGGGAGTATGTCGGTTGTAACCCATGAAGAGGGAGGCATTGGAGGGATCCATTTTGAATTGAAGCCTTGATATAGTGTCTTAGGCCTTCAACCATTATGACAAAAAGGTAAGGGGAGAGAAGGTCACCTTTCCTTATTCCTCTCGAGGGGGAGAAGGGTTGAGAGGGGACACCATTGACGAGGATTGAGAAAAATGTTTAGGAGATGAGGTTCATTATCCAAGAGATCCAATCCTTGTTGAAAGGAAAAAGACGATAGGAGCGCTTTCATGTATTGCCAGCTTAATTTGTCAAAATCTTTTGAAAGGTCAAGTTTTAGAAGCATACCTGGAGTACGAGTGCTTTTGAGAGAATGAATGATTTCATGGACAAGTATGCCACTATACATGATTTTCCTTCCTTCAACATATCCTGATTGCTCCTTGGAGATAGTGAACGATTGAATTGGCTTGAGTCTTAGAGCTATGACCTTGGAAATGATTTTGTAGATCATGTGTCATGAGCTATAGGTTTGAAGTTCTTCAGATTTGTGAATCTTTCTTCTTTGGGTATTAGGGTGAGGAAAGTGGCATTTGGTGCTGGAATAAGTTTTCTTGATCTGTGAGATTCCCCCACCAGTTGCCACGCTTCCTCCCTTAACATTGGCCAACAGGAGTGAAGAAGTTTGTTGTGAAACCATCTGGACCTGGAGCCTTTCCCGTGGGTAACTCCTGAATGGCTTGATCAACTTATGCTTGCGTTAGTGGTGAATGCCAGACAAAGGAAGTGGAGTGAGTTTATGAGTGAGTACGATTTTGGTACTTCATACATCAAGGAAAAGGAAAATGTGGTTGCAGATGCCTTGAGTAGGAGACCATGTGTCTTCTCCTTGGTACCCTTGAAGGTCAATCTGAGGGAATGTGTGTGGACGCAACTCCAAGGAGATAGTTGGTATTTAAGGGTTACTTCAAACCTCCAGAGAGGGAGACAATTAGATCCAAAGTATGAAGGATATAGTCTTGAAGTAGACAAACTATTGAGATATTGGGGAAGGATGTACATCCCTAAAGATGGGGATATTTGAAGCATCATACTGAAGGAATCCCATAGAGCACTTCATTGTGCTCATCCAAGTGTGAAGAAGATGTACGCAGACATGAGGAAACTTTTCTTCTAGGTAGGCATGAAGTGTGATGTAGTCCATTTTGTCACCAAGTGCCTAGAGTGTCAACAAGTGAAAGTTGACCACCATCACTCAGCAGGCCTCCTACAACCACATGATGTTCCTATGTCCAAGTTGGAAGTCATCTCTATGGATTTTGTAGTGGGGTTGCCGCTCACATCTCATAGACACAATGCCATTCTTGTGATAGTGGATAAGTTAACCAAGANCCAAGTGCCTAGAGTGTCAACAAGTGAAAGCTGACCACCATCACTCAGAAGGCCTCCTACAACCACATGATGTTCCTATGTCCAAGTTGGAAGTCATCTCTATGGATTTTGTAGTGGGGTTGCTGCTCACATCTCATAGACACAATGCCATTCTTGTGATAGTGGATAAGTTAACCAAGAGTGCTCATTTTATTCTGGTTAGCGACACTTATGATGTCACTGATGTGGCACGTGTGTTTGTAAGTGAGGTTATCCATTTGCATGGGATACCTAAGAAGATCACTTCAGATAGGGACTCCAGATTCACTTCTAGGTTTTGGACAGGTTTGCAGTCAGCATTGGGGACTCAATTGAACTTAAGCATAGTTTATCATCCTGAAACAGATGGGCAAATTGAGAGAGTAAATCAAGTCATGGAAGACATTCTTAGGATGTACATCATGTATAATCAAACCCATTGGGAGAAGTACCCACCTTTGGTAGAGTTTGCCTACAATAACAGTTTTCATAGCTCCATTGGAATGCCACCCTACGAGGCTTTGTATGGAAGGCCATGCAGAACACCATTGAGTTGGGAAAGATTAGAAGACCGAGTAACAGTTGGGCTAGAATTGATTCAAGATATGGAGGAACAGGTGATTCAAATTAGGAAGAGACTAAAGGAAGCACAGGATAGGCAGAAAATTTATGCGGATGCACACAGGACTAACCGAAGTTATGAAGTGGGAGACCAAGTTTTCATTCGTATTAGGCCTAATAAGAGTACCATATAGTTCATGAAGGGGACAAAGTTGTCACCTTGATTTTTATAGGACCATTCAAAATCCAATAGAAAATTGGACCTATTGCCTATCATCTCATACTGCCACCCCACTTGCATAAAACTCATAACGTTTTTCATGTATCTATTTTACGTCATTATATTGTTGATGAATTACATAAACTAAATTGGAAGGAATTGCAGGTATGGGACATGGTAACTCTCACAGTAGAACCATTACTCATATTGGACCATAGATTTCGATAGCTCAGGAACCATTTGGTAGACCAAGTTAAGGTCCAATGGGACAAGTATAGTGTAGGATCTACTACTTGGGAAGATGCCGAGACATTATGACGAGACTATCCCTCACTTTTTTGACCACCTCGAGAATATGTTTCTCGAAGGTTGGGTGTATGTAACACCACCTTTTGACTTAGACAACCGGGATAACCCGAGGCCTACATATTTTTTTTTCTATTCACAGTGAAACTATTAAATGATACACTTAAACTTTTAAGACGTATGAACCTTTATGAATGTTTAAATATTATTGATGATGATGGATATGGTGCGATCTACTATGTGAATGTAAATTTTATGAATGTTTAAATTCTATTAGAATGATGTTGGATATGATGCAATCTGTTTGGTAAATGATAATTTTATGAATAGGTGTCATTAATTGAATTATGGGATACTATGAGATCTATTTCTAACTTGAAAAATTTGATGTTAAAGTTGTTGGTATGGGGATAATGAATTGAAATTATGATCGTATGCAATTACATGATGATAATGCATAGAAATGTATGAGTTTGTGTTACAGACTAATTTGGTGGTTATGGGCTATGAAATAGCCAAGGGATAATGATGATGAAAGTGGATGTCATGACCACTAGCCAAGAAACATTATGGTATGAATATTGTATGTGAAATTATATTGGTTTGGATACATTGCTATGACATGTGGACCAGTGCAGGATTTCAAGTGATGAGACTGCCCAAAAATGAATAAACAATGACAAAACTCCCAGCAAGACGGTGCCACTGTATATTCCATTGTAGGGTGTGGACCCTAGTTATGATTAGGAGGGGTGGAGTCATTTCCCACTGTGTATCCTCTGAAACCTGAAGTCATGGGAGGATGTTGTTAGCTCACGCTCCCCTAGATGTGTGATGATGACTATGAGTTCCCTACTAGGGAAGCTTGGTCAAGGTAGTGACACTACCGCTTACGGGTTCTATTTGGAGTTAGGTAAATATAGTTGATGCTCCAAGATAGTCCAACAGAGGAAGGATAGGAATGAAGATGGAAGTAAGTTAGGGAGGAAGGATGAGCATAAATAGTTGAGAGAGTATGGAGACTTCTCTTATGGTGGAATTTATTGTTTTTCCCTTCTGAAAAGAAAATGTGTATATATGAATATTCATAATTACATAACTAAACCACAATTGTCTAAATAAAATTATTGAACTAGATAATTGTAATTAAAGGAATTCACAAACATTTGATTGGTTTATTGTCTTTTATAAAAGAATAGTCACGTTGATTGGATTGGATGCATACATAAATTACTATAAGGGTGATAGTTATTGATTATTAGTACATGCACCATACTTGTATGAACTAGCTACACATGCATTTCTTGTACATATACACTAGTATGAATGAGTTTCTTGGCTTACTTACTAATAATGATGGTTATTTGTTATGAATGTGTGAACYATGTCTCTTTTCCCTTGTATCATAAAATACCTTAACTTCGGGACGAAGTTTCCTGAAGGGTGGGTGTATGCAACAACCCTAGTTAAATAGTTTCATAGGGTTATCAAGTAAAGTTAATTAAGTAATTAGCAATCTTAATGGGTATTAGTTAAGTAATGGTTAACTATTAATAAAATTAATTAATTAATTAATTGAGTACTTAACACATTTAAAGGTTTGGATAAATAATTCAAGGCTTAATAACTTTAATTTACTTATGATAAGACTTTACGTATGATAGGGGATAAGGTAGTAAATGGGGGGGAAAGGTGGATGGCCTTAAATGATGGAGGAGGTAGTGAATGGGAGATATGACTGGGCAGAGGCTTGAGGGAAGGACATTATGAAAAATTGGGAGGAGAGGACTGTATTTCTGATGTTGGATATTTTTCTTGTTTTTCAAGGGAGTTTGGTTTTGGAGTTTGGGTGAACTGTTGCAAGGGGCACCAAGTTGCTGGGAGTTTTGGGCTTGGGGGCTAGGAATACTCACGGAATCCTGGAGATGGGGAGATGGAATGGCTGCTCCTAGCTGGTTGGGTGGTTAGTCGGTTTTGCGCAGGGTTTAGTTAGAGAATTAGGCAGAGCTTGGACAGAGCAGCAGGGAGGACAACCAGATAAGCGGGAATTTAGCATCATGCAGAGGTATTTTGATTTATGAAATTGTTGGGTTATGTGATGATTTTTTAATTTATTTTCATGCTGTGGATAAATTTAATTTATGTTGAATATTAAATGCTTATATGATTATTAATGAATTAATTATGCGTTGAAAGAAATTTTATGTTTAATTGTATGAATTTTATTAGGATTTGTTAATTTATGGTTCCTACAAAAAGTCAAATAGAAATATGCTCTGGGAGGGTTGGCCTGATATAGCGCATGAGAAGTATGATTCTGAAACAAATCGACCATATCTGGCAATAACAACAGTTGCGATGACCCCTCAAAGAAGTAGTGATGTAGAGTTGATAGAGATTGGATTGAATTCCTATCAACCAAAAGATGAACTTGAAAGCATGGATTATGAAGAATCAAGACCAGTGATACGCACTTCCCCAATGCCAGAAACCATCCCATGAATAAAATGATTCCTCCATCAACGACTGTAGATCAATAACCAATCTACAAAATTATGGTACAAAGATGACGAGGATGGAAAATTAAGAGATGCGCTCATTTTTGTGCCACAAAAAAATAAAATCGACAACATGATCAACCAAATTAAGGATATCACCAACAGAACCCCCCTACCAAATTTATTATCAAGAGAAGAAACTTGTTACACTCGTGAACCAACACGACCATTATGTTGGTTTGTTATATTCGTTCTAGTGAAAGTCTAGTCAAGGTAGATCGACTGACGATCGAAGGTCGAGGTGGATCTACAAAAGTCAAGGTTGAGGTGGATTGATAGTAAATCAAAGGTTGAGGGAGTCAACCAGGTAAAGTCAAAGTCAAAGATATTGAAAACAAGTCAATTGACAAGAGGTCAAAGTGTAGGCGTGAGACGACCAACTAGAGACCGAATGAAGGACCAACTAGTAGTTGACTAGTAACCCGACTTTGTGTCAACTATAACAGAATCTGAGGATTTGTGGGATTTTAAGCCAATGATATGAATGGATATGTAACCATTTTTGGGTGCCAATAGTTAGGTTTTTTCCTATATTAAATCCTATAAGGAGGCATGTTGTAACACTATAAAGGGCAATCTTATAGTCCAGGTTAATGCATATGTAATTATATCTTGCTTGTCATGCATATGTAAGCCATATTGGCTACAGGGTTGTTCTTGCACAAGAAAGAGGGTATGATGTCGATTGTGTCTTAGGTGTGGACCAAGGTTAGACATGTAACTTTTTATTAAGATTGATTAAGACATCAAGAGAGAAGAGCTCTCAACGGAATGTTGTCTTTCCCAGTTAAGGGTTTCCAAGGTAAAATATCTATGTACTATTTGATTTCTTATGTCATTTGCATTCTTGATTAAATTATTCTTCTCTTTTACTAGGATTAGTGTAGATGTGTCTCTGATTTCCTGACATGTGGTATCAAATCTTAGGTTTTCCCTGACAAGTGAGTTATCAGAGTGGTGATATGATCTAGCGAGTACATTAGATCTTGATTTTCCAATATTGAATCTAAGAACTAAACCCTCGACACAGTAAGAGTTGTAAGTCATAAATTGTGTTAAGGATCATGGTAAAGAATGACGAGTAGTTCCATAATAGAGATCGAAAAATTCAATGGCCAGAAATTTTAGCTTTGGAATCTTAAAATGGAAGATATTACTGTAGATCGAGAATAATGGACACTAGTCTTTCCAGGTACCCAGCTGACATGCATTTCAACGAAAGAGTGGGAGAATCTCAAAAGAAGTGAAAGAAGTATGATTCATCATTGTCTTGCAGATTCGATGTTGCTAAATGTCTCAGGTGAATATTTAGCCAAAAAAATTTTGGACAAGTTGTGAATCTTATACCAGTCGAAATGTTTGGTAAATAACTTGTTTCGCAGAAAGAAACTGTATCTTCTGAGGACGAGTGATGGAATTTTGATGATTGAGAATTTAAATCCTTTTAATTTTGTTAAGTCAATTATCATCTATGGATACTAAGATCATTGATGAGGATAAGTGTATCACCCTATTATGTTCTTTACCAGACTCTTGAGATAGCTTAGCCATGGATATTGGGAGTAATACAACCACACTAGCACTAGAGGACATGGTTTCTTCTCTATTTCCGGAATAAATGAGAAGGAAGAACATGGAAGGATCGACCAAAGATGATTTGGTAGTGAGAGGTCGACCAATAGATAGAGATAAAGGCATATTCTATGGTAGAAATTTCAAGTCGAAGGGTAGATATAAATCCCACATTTAGTCAACACGAAGATGATGGAAATGAGGTAAAGCTGGGAATTAGAAAAAAGAATGTGATTTGAAGGAAACATAAGTTAGTGTTGGATCCGACGAGAAGCAGATGATCGAGAGAAATATGACCTTGAAGAAGGGAGGTGATGTGTACCTGACATTAAATATTAAATATTCATATCAAGAGTTTTGGTTGATCAACTCAAGAGAATCCTATCATATGACACCACATATGTCGATTAAGGTTGGTTGTCATTGATGTCAACCCTTGAAGAAAGCCCCACAACACAAAGGTTTGGGTAAGGTACCCAAGATTGTTTGATGTAAAGATGACTCATTATTGTCTTGTCATGGTTGATAATAAGTAAAGATGGATGAACTCCAAAATGGTCCCCTTGTGGTGAAAGCCCTCACAGGAAGATGCTTTGCGGAGTAAGAGAACCCATGCTTAATTGTGGAATAATGAGATGAAGGACAATGAATTTGTCAGGTAAAATATCCTAGATGGATAATGATTGTCATTCCATTTCTGGTGGTATGTGGAACATCACATAACTCCTCACGGTTTGATATTTATGGCCTTACGAAGTTGGAGGACCCTCATATGTCACCTAGAAGCCCCAAAAGGTCAAAGTAGTCAAAGTGGTTTAAGAGATTTTAAAAGGTAAATAATAAAGTGAAGTAATGAGTGTATTATAATTCAAAGTTAATACAAAATAAATTATTTCAATAATAAATTTAATGGAGAAATTAGAATTCAATTAACCCTAAAATAAGGAAAGTGGGGCCAAGTGACCTAGAATATGTTTTTATGGAAGCTACTTGGAGAATATAAATAAGAGGCAAGGCTCTCTCATTTTAATCACACTTGAGCACATTGAGTGTATATAGGTTTCTGAGGTAACCAAGGATATCTAAGCCGAAATTTGGAGTGAAGGTGAAGAAAATAAGGCCAAAATGCAAGGAAGGTTAAATTCATTTGATGGTGCTTTCTAAGGTATGTTATTTACAGGTCATCTCGCCATTTTCGCTATAAATTATTTTATATAATGAGTCATACCCTGAAATTGTTATTCCATTGAGACAATATATCCAAGTATCTATGGTAAAAATTTCAGCTTGTGGTTCATTATATTTTTGGAGTTACACTCCGTGGAAAATAGGGTTTGTGGCTAGTCCTGAAACTAGTCAAAAACAGGTGTTTCGAGTAAAAACGTCATAACTTCTTCATAAAAGATCCAAATTCAGTGAAACAATTTTTTTTTTTTAGGGTACAGTCAGTAGTATTATTTGGAATATTTTTATATCAATTCAACAAATATTATATGTGGGGCACGCTCTACACGGTCTCTCTCTAGAATAAGCCAGATTTTAGCAAGGTATGCCATTTTTGCTATAACTCCTTTTCTGAGAGGTTCCAAGTAGTGAGACCTAGAGGAATCTCATAAAACAAACTAAAGAAAATTGTATATCAGCTTCATATCTTTATACATTACAGGTACAAATTTATGATTACTTCAAGTTAGGGTTGTTGACTAATCGAAAACTAGGCATGTGAGACTAAAGAAAAGTTTGATGAAAATGCTAGTCTCCTATTGTTGAAGTTAAGGAAAGTTTGCAAGAATGTGATCATATACACCTGGTCTATTACAGAGCTACAAATCATATTTGGATGATGAAATTGATGAGGGCTTTTGGTTGAGGTACATGTTGATTACATGGTTGAGACAAATAGTTGATGAGTTGGCACATACATGAGGGGTATAGTTGATGACGTTGGTACATATTGATGAGTCATAGTTGATGAGTAGTTGACACAAGATTGGTACATACTTGGTACATGGTTGGATGCACTTGTTTATGGTACAGGTTGATTACATTTTATTTGGTACAGGTTGGTGCATGGTTGATGCACTTGTTTATGATACAGGTTGATTACAGGTTGAGGTATAGGTTGATGCATGGTTGATGCATGGTTCAAATTTATTGGTCTATGTTTACAATGGTATATCTCACAGTGATAGGTTGACATTGGTTCCATATTTTTACTTCTACTTTAGGGTGGTAGGACGGGGCAAGGACAAGTGGTTGTAGCCACCTTCCAGTTGTAGCTGGAGAACATAGGGGGTTGTAGCCTCCTTCTGGTTGCAGCTAGAGAATTGGGGAGTTGGAGCTTCCCTCAGGTTGTAGCCTGAGAAACCAGGGGGTTGGAGCCTCCTTCTAGTTGCAGCTGGAAAACAAAGGAAGTTGGTGCTTCTAATGAATGTAATTCTTCAACACATATAAGTAAAATAATTCCTTGGTTTTCTCCTGATTTGGGTTTCCACATAAAACAATGGTGTACTCTGTATGCGTATGTTTGTTCATTTGTTCATTTCTTATTTACTCTGTCATTTTTGGATGATAATGCTTCATTGATATAACACTTGGATTATATGGTTAAAAAGGATTAAATTTCTCTATTATTGATTCACTCCCCCTCTTAGTAATCCAACAATTGGTATCAGAGTAGGTTCCTTCAGAAATCCATTTAACCACTGAAAGGTAGATCATGGAGAGTACCAACTCATATAAAAATGGAATACCACAATTTGATGGACATAAGTATGTTTTTTGGAGCATAAGGATGAGGAAATATATACAAGCACAGGGATTTCAAGTTTGGCAATCAATTGTAGATGGATACACATCTCCAACAGTTCCACCAACACATGAAAAAGGAGCAAAACTTGGTGAGAATAATTCCAAAGCCACAAATGCACTTTTGAATGGTTTCAGTGATACAGTATTCACCAATGTTGCACACTATAAATCCTCTAAAGATATTTGGGACAAGCTTCAAAATATTTATGAAGGAGATACAAAATTCAAAGAAGCAAAGCTTCATAAGTCTTACAGAGGTTAGTTTGAACAACTAAAAATGAAGGAAGATGAAGATATCACAACCTACTTATTACGAGTCGATGAAACAGTGAATGCAATCATAGTATTGGGAGAATAAATTGAAGAATCTGTAATTGTTCAAAAGATACTAAGATCTCTTCCTATGAGATTCAACCCTAAGATATCATCACCAGAAGAAAGATCGGATATGGACTCAATAAGAATGGATGAACTACATGGAATCTTCACAGCATTTGAAATGAGAACTAAGCAGGAAAATCCAGATGTAAAAGAAGCAACTTTTAAGGCATCCAGAAGATCAAAGCAAAATAAAAGGGAACAAGAAGAATATAACAGTAGCAGTGATGCCTCAAAATATGATGAAGAAGTGGCCAACTTCGTCAAAAGACTGAACAAGGGAACCAATGGTAGGTATAGAGGTAAGCTCCCTTTAATCTATTTTAATTGTGATGGTATTGGTAATTTTGCTAACAAATGCCCTCATAAGAAAAAGAGAAATGATGAAGGTTAATCAAAAGGAAAACACACATATAGAGGCAAAAGAACTACAAAGAAAGTTTTCAAGAAAAGCTTATACACCAAAGAAGACATCTCATCATTAGATGAAGATGAAGTCAGTGACAATGAGACAGGAAGAATTCTATTCATGGCAGTAAAAGACTCTGACAAAGAAGACTCCGAAGAAGAATGTGAAGAAGTCGAAGAAGAATGTGACGAAGTCGAAGAAGAAATTGAAGAGGCAGAATTTGACTATTACGAAGAATTAATGTGTTCCATAGAAGTTATCAAAAGAAAAAAAAAGAAAAACAAGAAACTACAAGCAGAACTATACAAGAAAAAGGACACTCGAGAACTAGAACAAATGATCACAAAATTGACGGTTCAAATAGAAGAAGATAAAATAATTGAAGAAACACTCAAAGAACAACTAGAAGAAAAGGAAAATATCATTGGAAACTTAGAAGCAGAGGTTGTCACACTAAGAAAGGACATTCAAAATAAAAATATGCAGAATAGCTCAAAATTTATGGATGACATTATCAACAGTCAAAAATCTCATCTTGACAAGTCCAGACTTGGATACAATCAGACATAAAAGGGATCAAGATCCAAAATAATAGAGCAAGAAACAAATCCAAAGAGCTATGCAGAAACAATCAAAGAGGATAGGAAGATATACAAGGAAGATTACAGGGACACTCCTCCACCAAGAAGATTCAGATTTCAAAATCAACAACAGATAGATAGTTCTCAAGAAGAACAAGGATTCATAAGAGCACGTTCTTTCAAAATATCTTCAACTCCCAGGTATCAAACTATATTTTTTGGTTTATGTTATGCATGTAATAATTTTGGACATAAAGCTATGAATTGGATAGCTAAAAACATGAACAGTAACAACTTTGAGAGTTATACACAAAGGGAGACATAGTGACACAGAAAGAAGATGTTACAACATGATTAAATCTTTGAGGACTGAAGTGGAATGTTACAAATGTAACAATTTTGGACACATGGCCAAGGATTGCAGAATGATAGTCCCTCCTAAATAACCTCAATAGAATAACAACAATCACATATAAGAACCTCAGAAAAAAAACATGGATAAGAAAGAAAGATCAGTATAACAATGAAGAATGCACTATCAATCTACAAAATAAGCATATTAAACATGGTTGGTATGTTGACAATGGATGTTCAAAACACATGACATGTGATAAAGACAAATTTCTTTCATTACAAAAATAAAAAAATGGATCAGTCTCCTTAGGAAATGATAATTCATCCAAAATCATTCGAGAAGGCACAATTTGAATTGGGAACAAGAATGAAAAGGCACAAAATGTTCTACTGGTAGAAGATATGAAACATAATCTTCTAAGCGTGAGTCAAATGTGTGACCAAGGTCATAAGCTTACTTTCGATTCAGAAAAGTGTGAGATAAGAAAAGAATGTTCAAGGAAATTGATCGGTACAACTGCAAGAACTTCAAACAACATATATGTGTTAAGTGAAATTGGAAATGAAAAGTGTTTTATAGGAAAGGAAGATGAAAGTTGGCTATGACATAGAATAATGGGTCACATGCATTTTGATAACCTTGTCAAAGTCAACAAAAGAGAAGCAGTCAGAGAAATGCCCCATATCACGAAGCCAACCAACACTTTATGCAAGCATTGTCAACAAGGAAAGCAAACAAAGACCAAGTTCAAATCAAATGAATATTCAACAACAAAACCAATAGAAATTGTGCACATTGATCTAGTTGGAACAACTACAAGAAAGGGCTTAAAAGGTGAAAAATACTTTATGTTATTAGTTTATTATTATACAAGAATGAATGCAGTTTTCTTTCTCAAGAACAAGTCAGAATCTTTTGAAAACTTCAAGATCTACAAGGAAATGGTTGAAAATGAGATGGATTCAAGAATCAAATGTTTGAGATCTGATAATTTAGGAGAGTTCACTTCAAAGGAATTTATGGACTATTGTAGCAGTCATGGAATAAAAAGGCAATTCTCCATTGCTAGGACACCTCAACAGAATGGAGTTGTTGAAAGAAAGAAAAGGACAGTACAAGAAATGTCTCGAATAATGCTAATGGATTCCAAATTGATATAAATATTTTGGATACGCGCAGTTCATACAACAGTTCACATTCAAAATAGAGTAATGGTAAAAAAAAACACTGATAAAACTCCCTATTGAGCTATGGAAAGGAAGACCAACAAATGTGAAGCACTTCAGAGTTTTTCGAAGAAAATGCTACATCAAAAGAGAATATGGCAGAATGGGAAAGTTTGAATCTTGTGTGAACAAAGGAATACTTGTTGGTTACTGAAGTACAACGAAAGCATACAAGTGTTACAATCTAAGATTGAACAAAGTTGTATAAAGCATCAATGTAACAATTGATGAAACAAGCAGACCAAAATCAAAGGAAGAAGAAAACAAATCAATGGAACAAATTTTCGAAGAAGAAGATGAAAAAGAAGTAGAAGAGGAA
>JASDQU010586736.1:26107-43090 GCA_032191745.1 Picea mariana | reverse complement strand
ATGAAGAATTGGATCAAATAGAGAAAAATGACACTTGGGAATTGGTTCCAAGACCAAAGAATAAGAATGTGATCGGCACAAAATGGGTTTTAAGGAATAAATTGAGTGAAGATGGACAAGTTACAAGTAACAAAACTAGATTGGTATGTAAAGGATATGCACAGATTGAAGGAATCGACTTTGAAGAGACATTTGCCCCTGTTGCCAGAATGGAGGCAATTCGTTTAATTTTAGCTTATGTATGTTCCAAAAATGTTAAAGTATATTAGATCGATTGATCTAGATTTATGTAGGAACACAATGAAATACATAAATACACATAAACACATAGATGCAGCGGAAATAAGACTTCATTTCATTAATAACAAATGATTGAAATATGCTTACAGACAGAATGGAAATAAACTAGCTAGGGCGCTGGTAGCTTATCTCTGAGAAGAGATGTGGTCGCTACTCGCATCCATGAGAAGATGATTACAATGAGGCTCTGAAGGCTCTTTTACAATAAATGGGAATTCCAAAAGTCCTAGACATCCAAAAACCTAACCCTGGGAGATGAAGCGCCAAAAGTCATGTGGGCCCCGTTTGGGTAAGTTGGTGCATCAACTTCCCAGGGTCGTAACTTTTGCATACAATTTCCGTTTTAGGCGTATGATAGCTCGTTGGAAAGATATATCTGATGCCTACAATGCTCAAGACAAAATAACATCATTATATTCTATTTTGTGACAAAAACATACCCAAAACAACATTGTTTAGGGCCTCAAAATGGCCCCGGAAGTTCAGGACCCGAAAAAACTGCTAAAAATGGTAAACTGTGCGAAAACTGAAAAAATGAAAGAAGCAATGGTGGGGGTCCAAGTGGAATAGGTGGGTGGCCACCAATATCCACCTGAATCATGGATGTAAAATCATTTTTTCTAGATGGGGAATTTGAAGAAGAAGTCTACATTGAACAACCAAAAGGATTTCAGTTGTCAGAGAACACAAACTATGCATGTAAATTAAAGAAGGCCTTGTATGGTCTAAAACAGGCTCCTAGAGAATGTTACTCCAGACTGGATAAGTATCTACAACAGGAAGTGTTCAAGAAAGGAAGTGAAGACAATAATTTCTACATCAAGGTAAGTCAAGGTAATATTTTATTAATTGAAGTTTATNAAATTTGCAAAAGACATGCAGAATAAATTTGAAATGTCATTACCTGGAGAACTATTCTTTTTTCTGGGACTTCAGATACGTCAAAGAAACTAAGGAATTTTTATTTCTCAAACCAAGTATATCAGAGAAATGCTAAAGAGGTTCATAATGGAAGATTGCAAACCAATTATCACTCCCATGCAAACCAGTTGTAATTTGAGCAAAGATGATGATTCAAAGTTTATAGATTAGAGGCAGTACAGGTCAACGATTGGCAACCTACTATATGTGACAACATCTAGACCATATGTAATGCAAGCAGTTGTAGAGGTGGCACAATTTCAAGCAACACCAAAGGAATCACATGTATTAGCAGTAAAGAGGATTTTTAGATATCTCAAAGGAACATAAGAGTTTGGATTATGGTATCCAAAAGGAAAATATCTATCACTTATTACCTTCATAGATGTAGATTGGGCAGGTTGTATTGATGACTGACAAAGCACCAATGGAGCAGCGTTCTACTTAGGTGAGTGTTTGGTATCATGGCTAAGAAAGAAACAATCATCAATATCTCTATCTACAGTCGAGGCAGAGTATATTGCAGCAGCAACATGTTGTACATAGGTTCTTTGGATGAAACAAACTTTGACAGATATACAGGTTGAGTATGATGAGCCCATTCCAATATATTGTGATAATATAAGTTCCATCAGTATCTCAAAAAAATTGGTGATGCACTCCAAGACGAAGCACATTCCAATAATATATCACTTTCTATGGGAACAGGTCGCAGAAAAGAACATCAGAGTTGAGTATGTGGGCAAAAAAGAATAAGTGGAAGACATCTTTACAAAACCACTTCCACAATAAGCCTTTGAATATCTTCGCCAAAGACATGGATTTATTTCTACTCCAAAATGAATGCTTTTTGAATGCTTATCTTATATGTATTAGATGTACATGAGGAAGCACCATAAGAGGACAGTTCAGTCAGGGGGAGCAACCCTGGATGGAAATATACCTTTGCCATTGGTGACAAAGGGGGAGAGATTTATCAGATGTAGAGGATAGAGGCATGGTTCTAGGGGAAGCATATTTATCAGATGCAGAGGATAGAGAATTTTTTTTTAGATACAGAGGATAGAGGCATGGTTCCAAGGGGAGCATGAGAGATATGATTTCAGTATTGAATCATATTATTTTCATCAATGCCAAAGGGGGATATTGTTGATTAAGGTTGGTTGTCATTGATGTCAACCCTTGAATAAATCCCTGTAGCATAAAGGTTTGGGTAATGGACCCAAGATTGTTTTATGTAAATATGACTCATTATTTTCTTGTCATGGTTGATAAGAAGTAAATATGGATGAACTCCAAATTGGTCCCCTTATTGTTAAATCCCTCATGGGAAGACACTTTATAGAGTAAGAGAACCCATGCTTAATTGTGGAATAATGCGATGAAGAACGATGAATTTGTTAGGTGAACTATCCTATATGGATAGTTCTTGTCATTCCATTTCCAATGATATGTGGAACTTCACATAACTCCTCACGGTTTGAGAGTTATGGCCTTACGAAGTTGGAGGACCCTCATATGTCATCTAGAAGCCCCAAAAGGTCAAAGTAGTCAAAGTGGTTTAAGAGATTTTAGAAGGTAAATAATAAAGTGAAGTAATGAGTTTATTATAATTCAAAGTGAATACAAAATAAATTATTTCAATAATAAATTTAATGGAGAAATTAGAAGTGGGTTAACCCTAAAATAAGGAAAGTGGGGCCAACTGACCTAGAAGATGTTTTTAAGGAAGCTACTTGGAGAGTATAAATAAGAGGCAAGGCTCTCTCATTTTAATCACACTTGAGCATATTGAATATCTATAGGTGTCTGATGTAACCAAGGATATCTAAGCCGAAATTTTGAGGGAAGGTGAAGAAAAGAAGGCTGAAATGCAAGGAAGGATAAATTCATTTGATGGTGCTTTCTAAGGTATGTTATTTACAAGTCATATCACCATTTTCGTTATGGCATTTTTTCTATAGTGATTCAGACTGTGAAATTGCTATTCCATTGAGACAACATATCCAAGTATCTATGGTAAAAAAATCAACTTGTGGGTCATTGCATTTTTGGAATTATCCTCCATGGAAAATAGGATTTGTGGCTAGTCCTCAAACTAGTCGAAAACAAGTGTTTCAGGTAAAAACGTCATAACTTCTTCATAACAGATCAAAGTTAATTGAAAAAAAATGTGTTAGTTAGGGTACATTATTTAGTATCTTTTGTAATAGTTTTAGATTAATTCAACAAATATTCCGTGCGGGGCACACTCTACAAGGTCGCTCTCTAGAATAAGCCAGATTTCAGCAAGGTATGTCATTTTGTTATAACTCCTTTTATAAGAGGTTCCAAGTAGTGACAACTGGAGGAATTGCATAAAACACATGAAAGAAAATTTTATATTAGTTTAAGATATTATACACTACAGGTACAAATTTATTATTACTTCAAGTTAGGGTTGTTGACTAATCCAAAACTAGGCATGCGAGACTAAAGAAAAGTTTGATGAAATGCTAGTCTCTTGTTGTTGAAGTTAAGGAAGGTTTGCAAGAATGTGATCATATAAACCAGGTCTATTATAGAGATACAAATCATATTTGTATGATGAAATTGATGAGGGCTTTTGGTTGAGGTATATGTTGAGTACATTGTTGAGACAAGTAGTTGATGAGTTGGCACATACATGAGGGGTATAGTTGATGATGTTGGTACACATTGATGAGTCATAGTTGATGAGTAGTTGACACATGATTGGTACATACTTGGAGCATAGTTGGATGCACTTGTTTATGGTACGGGTTGATTACATGTTATTTGGTATAGGTTGGTGCATGGTTGATGCACTTGTTTATGGTACAGGTTGATTACACATTGAGGTATAGGTTGATGCATCGTTGATGCATGGTTCAGATTTATTGGTACAAGTTTACAACAATATATCTCACAGTGACAGGTTGACAGTGGTTCCATCATTCTACTTGTACTTTAGGGTGGCAGGATGAGGCAAGGATAGGTTGTTGTAGCCACCTTCTGCTTGTAGTCGGAGAACATAGGGGGTTGTAGCCTCCTTTTGGTTGTAGCTAGAGAATTGGGGAATTGGAGCTTCCCTCGGGTTGTAGCCTGAGAAATTAAGGGGTTGGATCCTCCTTCTAGTTGTAGCTAGAAAAAAAATGAACTTGGTGCTTCCAATGAATGTAATTCTTCAAGACATATAAGAAAAATCATTCCATGCTTTTCTCCCGATTTGTGTTTCCACGTAAAACACTGGTGTACTGTGTATGTGTATGTTTGCTCATTTTTTCATTGCTTATTTACTATGCAGTTATTGGATGATAATGATTCATTGATATAACACTTATATTATATGGTTAAAAAGGATTAAAATTTTCTATTACTGATTCACCCCCCCTATAAGTAATCCAGCAATATAAAGAATGGTTCTATGAATATGAACGATATGATGGGGGTGATGTTTTCTTTGTGGATGACTCGACAAATAGAATTKTTGTAAGAGGAAGAGTTTGAATGAAACTACAGGATGGGAGAAAAATAACCCAGCCATGTGTGTTACACATTCTAGGATTGGAAATAAACTTGATATTTTTCAGCAACATGAGTGATGCAGGAGCCCACAATTTATCYCGTCCATTTCCTTTCCCAATCCCTTAAAAAAAAATGTTCCATAGGTGATTAATACAATGTCAARTATGGATTCATCTAATCAGTAKCCAGTGATATAACTATCCACATTTTTTTTTTATAAACAAAAATAATGAAAATCCCTAAAATTATCCTAACCATTCACTCAGTTTCCATAAATGGTCAATAATCCATTGCACAATCGAAGTTTTATGCCAAAAGAGAGAATGTTTCTATGTACATTAGCCATTATCTTAACCTCACATATAATTATTTCCATGATAATAATGAGTAAATGAAAGAATCCTAAATTTTTGAATGAATCCAAGGCGTCCAACAAGACGTTAATGAAATTATGTAAAAATACAATGCTAGGAACAATAAATGCCACAATCCACATTATGTTCCAAACAAGTTTAAGGTCGATCAAAAAGTATGTTTGCACTTGAAAAATGAGATGTTCATAGGTCCCCGGAGGATTATCACACCACTTTGATATGGCACTTACACCATCACCAAGGATTTGGATCAGAACCCTTTTGGATTAAATATTTCACCCTTCCTAGGGTTACACCCTATTCTTAATCTAGAGCTACTTTGACCATACATTATTCTTTTGTTGGAAAAAATATATCTATTAGTACAATTTATCACTATATATATCAAACCTAGCCATATTAAAAAAGAGATAGTGGGCTCGATCATATACATGAAGTTCGAGAGAAATTTCAGGAAAAACATACAAATTTTTTTCTAAATAGGGTAGATTCTTCATTGGGACAAGTGACTCACTCGAAACTAGGTCCAAAAAAAGTTCCCTCATTTGGTACAAGAACATGACAAAATTGACACCATTGTTAAGATAGGAGAAACACTGGTCCAAGTGGCTACCGAGGGTGATCTCTAAAAATAACTTATATTGATAGTTTTTATAGTTTTTGGGTCATGCACTTCAAGTGCATTTTTTGGGTCTTTTTTACATGTCTCCCTAATGTCTGATATTCTGAAGGCCCTAACACTAATTTATTATTATTTTTTAACTTATGGGTAGGTCAGATTAGGGTAGGCTACATCATATTCACTTTATATGCTATTTATAATAAAGGATATTCATTTGTATAGGCATATCATCTTTTCTTCTGCATTGAATATATTGTAAAATGAGTTT
This sequence comes from Picea mariana, assembly GCA_032191745.1. Classification (NCBI taxonomy): domain Eukaryota; kingdom Viridiplantae; phylum Streptophyta; class Pinopsida; order Pinales; family Pinaceae; genus Picea; species Picea mariana. The sequence goes on along the minus strand of JASDQU010586736.1, from coordinate 37,080 downwards.
TCCTCCTCAAATTGGATTACTCATTGTCTATCTTTTGGAGTTTGATTCCTGACATTTATGATCAATGCATACGATCCTAGGTTTTATCTCCCTCAATCAAGACATCTTGGAATTTTCTCTATAGCTTTCTTTTGGGATGATTCAAAAAATGAAATTTTGAGGCTATTGCAGATACATATTGAGTTACTTGTGGTAAAAAAAACAAGTATTGGTTCATTATACTTTCTAGGATATATTCAGTGGAAGGTAGGGTATGTGAGGAGTCTTGAAATCAATTTCTAAAATCACTTGCCACATCAAATTTTGGTCAGACCTATGTCATTGAAAACAATACATATTTGAGTAATATAGACCTCAATTTCAGACAAAGAAAGGTCAAAATTTCAGATATACATCAGTACAAAGATCAACAAATAAGACATTCTCAAAATTAAGGTTTTAAAGGTATATCACTTATAATTGACATGAACTTTTATTGAAAGTTATATTTTTGGTTATTCGAAATTTGTGATTAAAAAAATAGAGTATTATTATTTTTATAACACATGGCTACGGGTGCTACAAAAATTAAATCACCAAGTAAATCTCCAAAAATATCATCAATAACTCATGAAGAAAATGAGGAGATACATAAGAAGCCATACGAATTGGAGGACCAAATCGATCCATTCAGTGTTATGCTAATAACAAGTAATAATGTGGTAAACTCAAAAATAAAAATGAAATATATGGAAAAGAGGATGAATGATAATAGGGATCAGATGAAAAATAATATTGATGAAAATATGGATCAATTGAAAAATAATATGGAAGAATTCCAAAATTCGATGTAAACTCTCATACAAAATCTATATGGTGTTTGCGAATAGGGTGGACCATGACATGAAATAGAAAAGGCGTTACTGTAGATAATCAAAGAGGACAAAAAAAAATTGAATACAAAGGTGGTTTCTAAAGACACTGTTACAACACTTAAGTAGAGTGCATTGTGGTCATAACATCACAATGCATATGAAACACCTTGATCCACATGATATATGTGTTATATAGATTCTTGATAATGACCCAAGGGGTTTTCTATTTGTACCCTCAAGATCTATCTAACTTCCATAAAATCAAGAAGATCTTGTCCAAAAATAACCATTGGTCCATCAAATCCACACTGTTGAGTGAACTCGAAAAGGATGATCAAACTGACCATCCATGCATCCAACTTGTAGTTTATCGTTGGGTTAGTCGATCCATCGCCTGACTATGTTCGACTGCAGGTCAATTTTATAATCGACAAACATCTCAACTACTCAATAGACTAATGCAGAGTTATAGTAGATAACCCGACCAACTGTATCCAAATGTAGTTTAATCACCCAATCGAATGAATCAAGGAGAAGGGTGGTGAACCATAAATGCTTGAATTTCTAACATGCCTCCATCAACACATGCCTATGGATATTAAGGAGGTGAAATTATCTCATCATGAACCCCCCCCCTAGTTTCATCTTCCTGAATCCCAAGCATCGTATGGAGCTTGATAAACCTAGCACCAGTTAAAGATTTGGTGAAAATATCAGAAACTCGATCATTTATTCTATAATATTCAAGAGAGGAAATTTTCTCATGAACCAACTATCTCAAAATAGTGAGCATATAGCTCAACATGATTCATATTATTTTTGACAACAATATTGTCAGCAACCTATATAGAACTTTGGTTATCACAATACATTATAGTTGAGGTTTAAATACGAAGGCCAAGTTCAGCCAGAACTTGGAGCATCTAGATTGCTTCAACACCTACTTGAATGGCACCGCAATATTCAACTTCCGTAGTCGACAAAGAGAATTCCTTCTATTTTTCACATGATGACATCAATGGTCTAGTATTAAAGATAAATACATATCCAAAAGTAGAATTGCGATCTTTATTGTCTCTAGCCCATTTGGATTCGATGAAGTTGACCAAAGAATCTGAACTTAAACAATTTACTTGATACCAAAATGAGTTGTGTCCTTGAGATAACAGTCAATTATATTGACTTATTTATATTGTCTTTCTCTGGGGTCCTACATAAAATGAGAAACCATGCTAACAACAAAGGAAGAGTTGGGTCGACTATGAATAAGATAAATAAGACTGTCGATGCATTGTCAATAGAGGGTAGCATCGACTGTGGGTATGTGGAAAGTTCTGGTGAGATTTACTCTAGATTGAAAAGGAGTAGCACATGGATTACAATCAACCATCATAAAATGTGTCAACAGAACCCTCACATATTTAGAATGATAAATTAAAAATCCATCACATAGTGGTAATACTTGAACATCCAAATTATAATGTAGAGTACCAAGATATGATATGTCAAATTAGTCAACAAGTTGTTTCTTCAATCTGAGGATGATATCATTATTATTTCCAATAATGAGTAAGTCATATAAATACATAGAAATAATCAAATTTTCTTTATTGGTATGGAGTACATACAAGCTATGGTTAGATTCATTGAATGGAACTATGAGTTCTTCTTTATGCCTTTTGGGTTAACCAATGGTCCTTGTACTATTCAAAGCCTTATGAACAAAAAATTTCAACCCCAACTTAGAAATTTTGTGTTGGTTTCCTTTGATGATATGTTTATCTATAAAAAATGATGGGAATAACACATTAAACATGTGGATAAGGTCCTACAAAGTTTGGGAAACAACTGATTATATGTAAAAAGGTACAAATATTCTTTTTGGAAACAAGAAGTAGAGTATTTGGGCCATATTATTTCAAGGGAAGGGGTTAATGTGGACTCTCAAAATATTGAAGGTATTACAAAATGGCCTATTCCTAAGAACATCATAAATCTAAAAGGATTTTTGTGTCTTATAGGATATTATCGAAAATTTGTTACAAATTATGCATGCATTGCAGACCCACTAACATATCTCTTGAATAAAAATTTATTTGTATGGAAGGAAGAAACTACCTTGTGTTAAGTACATGAATAGATATGAAGATAAATTTCAAAATAAACCCACAATATCAACAAGAATAAACCAAAAAATTCACCATAACATGAACACAAGAAGTAGACAAAACCCTTGAGGTAGTTTAATACCATATAGTAATCCTTAAGGAAGGATAACTGCTCAAGAAATGCTCGATATATTCACAATATTCTTCGCTATATTTCATTACATTGATTACTCTTCTTTATATAGCTCTCTCTATCTCCAAGAAACCTTCTAGAGAGCCTTCACACATTTATTACATCTAACTACCATAGTGGGCCTTTATTAATATAGTGGACCTAGTCCACCTTACTGTTGAGCAACTAAGAGGGGGGGGGGTGAATCAGTTGTTTACCGAGCTTGAACAATTATACTTATTTTTAATTCTTTACAAGGCACTCAATGACAATCACAATGATGCAGGGAAATAAGAAATAGCATATTCAACATCAGTCCCACATATGAGATAAACAGAGAGATTTTCTTGAGGAAACCCATACAGGGTGAAAACCTCTTCTTCTTTATATGATAAGTAATATTTACATTCTTTACATTATCATACATATGAGCACCAACTCATAATGAGGCTAGAACCTCTTTTTTTCAAGCTGCTACTCGCTGAGAGAACCAACTCTCTGTTTTCTCTAGCACCAACTGGAAGGAAGCACCAACTCCCTCGTTTCTCTAGCACCAACTAAAAAGAAGCACCAACTAGAAGGAAGCTACAACTCCCTGTGTTCGAGCACCCACTTAAACCTCTGAGGACACCAATCCTCCCTAACACCTACCTACCACCCTGGAATATAAATCTTTGCTAATGAAACTTATCATAGTGATACAATATTTATCATGGGCTTACCAAACTTATCACTATTCTACTATGCTGCTCTGCTCTCCTGAATCATTGTCTCTCTGTCTACTTCTTCTTGGGATTTTTGATCTTCTTTTTTTCTCTACAAGAGCATATCAACCTTCTATTAGTGTCTCACTATATTGTTGTACACCTCCCTTGCACTTTTTGTGCTTCTACCTTTTATTCTCTATGCGTCATGTCCATTCGATCCACCATTCCTCATCTTTGTATTTCAACCGTTGCACACTCCTCCTTTTACACTCATGAATCCCTTAGAACAAAAACCACCCCTCTCTTCTTTGTTTTGCATACTTATATTCTCTGTGGGACTTGTGCATGCTCTCTGTCCATGCTTATGCATTCTCTCTCTATGTTGAGTGCTCTGCCTGATCATAATTACCACTCTTCAGCTTCTCTGGTTGTTAGATCCATGTGTCCATCATCATTGGGTGTTAACCTGAGATTCCTTAGCCTCTCCAATAGCTGAGACTCTTTCTCTTCTCTGTCATAGTCAAGCTCACCCTTTTTTTTTGCAGTTACAGACTTCAACGCTCATCCATCTGTCAATTGCCTCCAGGAACAGTCTTCATTCCACTGGTAGATTCCTTGAGACTCTTTAGTTCCTATGGAAATCACACAGAAGTCTCTTCGAGTCCTCTGGTAGAAATCATCAGTGGTTTCTAGTAGTTACAGTGTGAACATTGAAATAGAGCCCAACTATGCTAGCTCCTTCCACTTACGTGACCACCAGTGGTGACCACCGACTACATAGACATTTCACCATTTCGACATTTCGGCATTCAACAATTCGACATTTGTGTGACCAAGTGTCACGACACTCCCAGTCATGATCCCCAAAATGGAGCTTGGTTGCACTAGCTCTTTCCTCCATCTTCCCCGGATGTGACCACTGGCTGTGACCACAGCCTTATTCGAAACTTCATTTCATAATTTTGCGTTTCGGCAATTTAGCATTTCGACACTCGTGTGTTGAAGTGTTTCATGTCTTCAACTCCCGATATCTGTGACTCCGAAATGGATTTATATCAACGGTTTGGTATTTCATCGTTTCGCATTTCGGTGATTCAACATTCCTATGGTAGAGTTTCTTGACATTCCATGTCGTGGTCCCCAAAAATCCGAAATGGAGCTTGCTGATTCGAGCTCTTCTCTACAACTCTTCTATCTCCAGATCAACGGTCATCAATCCGTGGTGATCGKATGACTATCCTCTGCCTCGGGACTTCATCCTTCGGGAATTTGGGGGAGTGATAGTGATAAAACTCCCGAAGAAAAAACTCTCGGAGTGAGGTCAGTCTTGCATCACTCGATGACGTGTCATGACCTGAGTGGTTGCCACGTGTCACTCAGAATTGTGAATTCCTGTGGCCTAAAATGACAAAACAACTTGACACTTGTTGTTGTCTGATTATTCCACATGTCATGATCTTCCACCTGTCCTTTCTAACATGGTCTACCACATTCACCTTCTGGATATGTCGACCAAGATCACTTCTTGATTTCGCATATCGTGATTTTGGCATTCTTGATGTGAAATTTCTCAACACCTTCAAATCCCGATCTGGAAATCTCCGAAATGGAGTCAGGTCAGTGTTTCGGATTTTCACACTTTGCAACTTTGGGACTACTGTAAGGAGTCTCGAGACTTCACTTCTCCATCTATCGGTATTCGAAACTCTCTAATGAAGTCAGATCAGTGGTCCAAATCAAACCTTGATCTGACGACTAAGGTTATTTCGTGATTTCATAACTTTGAGACTCTTGTAGTGAGAGTCCTTGACATCTCTATCTCCTGGTATCTGAAATACCGGTATCCAATACTTCGAAATGGAGTCTGATTAACATCACATCAATCTATCCATTCGATCATCGTTGCACTACTGGTCTTCCTTTCCTTCTTTTTTGCCTTCAAATGAACAAGCACACCTTCGCACTATGTTCGACTCTGCGTTAATTCCTCCTGAGCTTACTGTGTTCATGTTTTTCCATCTATGCATATTCTGATCTTTCCATCAATGACAAGCATACCTGCCTATAAACATGCCAACAATCTCCCCCTTTGGCATTGATCGCAACCCTGAACGATTGCACTAATCTGTTTGGACCTCCAACTATAGGATCTAGTCTGGACCACTTCTTTTCTCCCCCTTTGACATCAATGTCAAAGAAAGCATGCTCCCCCTGAGCCTTTGCAGTATTTTTAGGAGGTATCAACTATTTAATCAATACAAAACTCCCCCTAATAGAATGGACTCTCTTAGGTGTGAGATGGGATGACACCCAGCTTCTGTCGAAGATATTCAAATGGTATATTGGCTAGGGGTTTAGTAAATATGTCTGCAATTTGTTTTGTGGTTGAAATGTAATGGACCTAAAAAACCTGATTGGTGACCTGCTCTCTCAGCAAATGGTATTTTATGGGAATATGCTTGGTATTAGAGTGGAATACAGGATTCTTGGACACACTGATGGCACTAGTGTTATCACAATGAATTGGGACCGGTGCAATGTATTTTACCTCCAAGTCTGCAAGTGTCTGAATCATCCATAATACATGAGTGCAACAGGTAGTAGCAGCAATGTACTCTGCCTCTGTAGTTGATAAATAAATGGAACTTTTCTTTTTACTAAGCCATGCTACTAATGAGTCACCCAGGAAGAATGCTCCTCCACTGGTGTTTTTTCTCTCATCAACACAGTTTTCCCAATCTACATCTGAATAAGTAGTTAACTGAAAATTCTGATTTTTGGGATACCATAGTCCATAAGTCATTGTTTCTTTCAAATACCTGAATATCCTTTTGACAATTAGTAAATGACTCTATTTAGGTGCAGACTGATATCTTCCAACCATTCCGACAGCATGCATTATGTCTGGGTGAGATGCTATGATGTACAATAGGATGCCTATCATTGACCTATATATACTCTGATAAACATCAGGTGAGTCATCATCATTGCTTAATTTGCAGCCAGTAACCATAGGTTTTCCCACAGGTTTAGAATCTTCCATTTGAAACCTTTTCAACATTTCTCTTAGATATTTTTCTTGAGAAATGGACATCCCTTCAGACCTCTGAGTAATTTGCATACCAAGAAAAAATGATAGTTCACCTATCATAGACATTTCAAACTCAGACTCCATGGAAAAAAAAAACCATTTTACCAATGAATCCTTATTACATCCGAAGATGATGTCATCTACATAGACCAACACAATGAGAAAATCATCACCCTCTATTTTGATATATAGGTTGTTGTCAACTGTTCCTCTCTTGAACCCTTTGTCTTTGAGATATGTATCCAGTTTGTGATACTAGGCATGAGGAGCTTATTTTAATCCATATAAATCTTTCTTCAGCTTGCATACTAAGTCAGGGTTATCAGACAGTTTGAAACCCTCTGGTTTCTCCATATAGACTTATTCATTTAAATATCCATTTAGAAAAGCTGACTTGACATCCATTTGATAGACTTTAAACCTTTTATGACAAGCATAGGCAAGAAATATTCTGATAGCTTCCAACCTTGCTACGGGCACAAATGTTTCATCAAAATCTAGTCCTTCTATTTGAGCATAGACTTTATAGACCAATATTGCTTTGTTCCTAACAACTTGTCCCTGCTCATTCAACTTATTCTTAAAGATCCATTTGGAACCAATGATATTTTTACCTTCCGGTCTCTAAACCATCTCCCACGTATTATTTTCTCAATCTGATCAAGTTCGTCATTCATTGCTTTAACTGAATGTTCATCTTTGCTAGCCTCATTAAAATTCTTGGGTTTCATCATGGATATGAAAGCTATATGTGATTGTTCGGTGTTTTTGATTAGATTTCTCCTGGTTTGTACATCTTTGTCTTTTTCACCTATTATCTGACTTGAAGGATTATTCTTTTGAGTGATTCTAGAGGAGGAATTTGATATTGTCTGTCGATTTGAATCTGTTTGAGTGTCTGTGTCTTCATCTGATTCAGAGTCTTCGTTTTCTAATTATTAGACCTATTCATCTTCAGCTCTAGCTGTGTCTTCTGTAGAAGATTGATTTCTGTACACCTCTCTTGCTGGGATTCCTTCATTGACTTTCACGTCAATATAGTCAACCATTTTATGAAGCTTCTTATTATAGCATCTGTATCCTTTACTATTTGTAGCATACCCTAAGAAGATACCTTCATCAGATCTGTCATCATATTTTCCGAGGTTCTCATCATTATTCTTTATGTAGCATTTACTCCTAAAGACTTTGAAGTGTTTAATTGAAGCAGGTCTTCCAAACCACAGTTCATAAGGTGTCTTGTCACTTTGTGATCTGAGGTGAGCTTTGTTAAGAACATGGACTGTTGTGTGTATTGCTTCTACCCAGTAGGTTTGGCTAATGTTCTTCTCATTCATCATTGACCTGGTCATTTCCTGCACTATTATGTTTTGCCTCTCAAAAACTCCATTTTGTTCTGGAGTTCTTGGGATTGTGTATTCTCTCTTGATCCCATGCTCATCGCAAAATTCCTTGAAGTATATTGACATAAAATCTCCTCCCCAGTCTGATCTTACTACCTTTAACCTCTTGCATGTTTGAGTCTCAGTTAAAGCCTTAAATATTTTAAATTTCTGAAATGTTTCAGCCTTTTCCTTGAGAAAGGAAACCCAAGTAAGTCTGGAGTAATCATTGATAATTAGCATGAAGCAGTTTTATTTCCCTATGCCTTCCTGTCTTGATGGTCCACATAAATCCATATGAACTAGTTGGAGTGGTTTCTATGTTAAAGTAAAGCTCTTGGACTTAAACTGTGTCCTGTTTTGCTTCCCTACTTGATAGGTTTTACACATTGAATCTTGGGGCTTTGATATTCTCGAAAGATCTTTTAATTCCTCAAGTTTTTTGAGTTTGATTAAGTGGTAAGAGTTTATATGTCCAAGTCTCATATGCCATAACCAGATTTCATCATGTCTGCTTAGATGACATTCTTCTCTATTTTCTTTCAGCACATATACATTATTTTTTGTCTTTATGCCTTTGGCCACCACTTGTCCTGAAGTTATAGATTTTATCTTGCAGTCCTTGGATGTGAACACCACTTCACATCCTCTGCCACACATTTGAATTACACTGAGCAGATTATGTTTCAACCCATCTACAAGTAGAACATGTTGGGCTTTTCCTTTTCCATTACTTAATCTCACCATCCCTTTGCCCTTTATTTTCCCTGGAGCATCATTTCCAAAGGTTATGTTTCCTAATTTTCTTTCACTTAGAGATAGAAACTTGCCTTTGTCTCCCGTCATGTGTTTGGAGCATCCATTGTCTATTTACCAAGGGTTCATTTTTCTTTGAGCGGACAATACTAATCCACACTTGTCACTTTCCTTCTTCTTCCAAAACTTGACATTTTCAGCAGGGGATTTCAAATTTGGTTCATAGTTCCTTAACCAATAGTCAATAGATTTATGTCCAAAGTTATGACAGGTGTAGGATTCAATCTCATTATTCAATAGGTCAAACTTATTGTTGCAGTGTTGTCTACTCATTGATTGTTGATTATTTCTTGGCCTCCTTAGTTGCATGTCCCTCAACTTAATTTGGCAATTTGCAGTCTGTGAAGGATTGTTACTTGGCTGTATAATTCTTTGTTGTGGGAAGTATTTATTCCTTCGAAATCTTAATTTCTCATGTCTAATTCTAAAGGAACAATTTACATCTTTGTGACCAAAATTAGAATAGTAGAAACAATAACCATAAAAAAATTCATTGTACCTAGGAAATGGTTGTATTCTTTGAGCAAATTGATTTCTTCCATGCTGATGACGTCTTTCAGTAGCGAGCATAATATTTCTTTGTTCTATAGATTCAGTTCTTGCACCTTTTTCCTTACTCGTCCTGTGCAGCTAATTATCTTTCTTTGTTTCTACAGGTTCGTTGTTGCTATTGGTTGTACATTTGACAAACTTGATGGGTTCTTCATTTCTTGGCTTGCCACTACTTGATCCCTCTTCATAACCCAAACCGGTTTTCAACTTTGGATTCTTTTGCTGATTTAGGATGGTGGCTAGTCCTTCCGAGGCTTTGATACTTGACATATTTTGATTATACAAGGCTTGAAACTTCTCCATCTCTTTCCTAGTTTTTACTATTTGTTCTAATGCTTCACATCTTGCCTTCTTTTCTGATAAATGTCATTTCATAATGTATTTGATTTTCTTTGCCTCTTCTAGTTATACTTTTAGTAGGACAAGGTCTTCATCTGGTTTTTTATTGTCTTTATCAACAATTGTCTTTGCTTTTTTTTACTTGATTCTTAGTCTGTCAATCTCTTCCAGTGCACTGATCAGTTCTCCTTCCATGTAAACCACAACTTCTTCTTCATTAAAATCACTCCCTATGTTGTTATTATCATAATCCTCTTTGGCCATAAGCATGAAGTCATTTAGTTTATCTTCAATAGAGGAGTCATTGTCTTCATCATCTGAAGAATCATCATCATTGTTTATGCAAAGAGTTTTCTTCCTAAAGTTATTCTGTTTAAAGAAATTTTTGTGTTTGTACTTCTGCTCATCATCACATGTCTGATCCTTTCTTTTATGGGGACATTTATTTGCAAAATGACCTATCCTACCATAGTTGAAACATTTGAAAGGCAGGTTACCTTTGTATTTTCTTGATCCCTTCTTCAGTCTCTTCACAAATTCTGTTTCAATTTCATCAGGATCAGAATCCTCATTCTTGTTTACTTTAAATGATGCTTCTTTGGAGGTGGGTTTATCTTTAACTATTCTCATTTCATATGCAGTTAATGTTCCTAGAAGTTGATCAAACTCCAAGGTTTTTACATCATTAAGTTCTTCTATAGAAGAGACCTTCAGGTTGAACCTATATGGGAGAGATCTCAAGATTTTCTGAACTAAAGAAGGTTCCTCAATTTTTTCACCAAGTGCTTTCATTGCATTTACCGTTTCTTCTACTCTCAGAAAGTATTTTCCAATAGTTTCATATTCAACTGTTCAAACTGTATTATGCAGGTTTGAAGCTTGGAGTCCTTGACCTTTTCATTACCTTCATAACTGCTAATGAGTTTGTCCCGCATTTCTTTGGCAGTTCCTA
>JASDQU010586736.1:13152-26007 GCA_032191745.1 Picea mariana | reverse complement strand
AAGCCCACTCAAGATAGTATTCATAGCCTTAGCATTGAAACTAAATTATAGCATGTCATCCTTATTAGCTAGTACAATTGGCTTTACATAACCAGTGTCTACCACATCCCAGACGTCTGTACCTAAAGCCACTATGTAGGTTCTCATTCTAACATTCCAAAAGGCAAAATTTGTTCATTGAATAGAGGGGCCTTATTGGTTGAATTTACTTCATGGCTTGACATGTTTAAGCTCTAAGATCTACCCTTAGATAAAAGGGGCCTGCTCTGATACAAATTGTTGAGCAACTGAGAGGGGGAGGTAAATCAGTTGTTTACTGAGCTTGAACAATTATACTTATTTTTAATTCTTTACAAAACACTTAATGAAAATCACAATGATGCGGGGAAATAAGTAATAGCATATTCAACATCAGTTACACATATGAGATACACAGAGAAAAATTTTCTTGAGGAAACCCATACAGGGTAAAACCCTCTTCTTCTTTATATGATAAGTAATATTTACATTCTTTACATTATCATACGTATGAACACCAACTCATAATGAGGTTGGAACCTCTGTTTTGCAAGCTGCTACTTGCTGAGAGCACCAACTCTCTATTTTCTCTAGCACCAACTAGAAGAAAGCACCAACTCCCTGGTTTCTCTAGCACCAACTAGAAGGAAGCACCAACTCCTTGGTTTCTCTAGCACCAACTAGAAGGAAGCTACAACTCCCTGTGTTCAAGCACCCACTTGAACCTCTGAGGACACTAGTCCTCTCTAGCACCTCCCTACCACCCTGGAATATAATTCTTTGCTAATAAAACTTATCACAGTGATACAATATTTATCATGGACTTACCATGCTTATCACTATTCTGTTATGCTTCTCTGCTCTCCTGAATTAATGTCTCTCTGTCTTCTTCTTCTTGGGATTTATGATCTTCTATTTTTCTCTACAAGAGCATCTCAGACTTCTGTTAGTGTCTTGTTGTCTTGTTGTACACCTCCCTTGTGCTTTCTGTGCTTCTTCCTTTTATACTCTATGCACCATTCCTCTTTTCTGTATTTCAGCTGTTGCACACTCCTGCTTCTACACTCCTAAATCCATCACAACAATAGCCAACTCTCTCTTCTTTGGTCTGCATACTTATATTCTCTGTGCGACTTGTGCATTCTCTCTGTCCATGCTTTTGCATGCTCTCTCTATGTCGAGTGCTCTGCCTGATCATAATTACCACTCTTTATCTTCTCTAGCAGTTAGATCCATGTGTCCATCATCACTGGGCATTAAGATAGGATTCCTTAGCCTCTCCAATAGTTGAGACTCATTCTCTTCTCTGTCATAGTCGATCTCACCCTTTTTTTTTGCAGTTATAGACTTCAACGCTCATCCATATGTCAATTGCCTCCACGAACAGTCTTCATTCCACTGGTAGATTCCTTGAGACTCTTTAGTTCCTCTGAAAATCACACAGAAGTCTCTTCGAGTCCTCTGGAAGAAACCATCAATGGTTTCTAGCAGTTACAGTGCGAACCTTGAAATAGATCCCATCTATGCTAGCTCCTTCCACTTACATGGCCACCGACGATGACCACCGGCTTCATAGTCATTTCACCATTTCGGCATTTTGACATTCGAGAATTTAGCATTCATGTGATAAAGTGTCACGACACTCCCAGTCGCGATCCCCGAAATGGAGCTTGGTTGCACTAACTCTTTCCTCGATCTTCCCCAGACTTGACCACTGGCTATGACTACAGCCTTATTCAAAACTTCATTTCGTAATTTTGTGTTTCGGCAAATCGACATTTTGACACTCCTGTGTTGAAGTGTTTCATGTCTTCAACTCCTAGTATCCGGGACTATGAAATGGAGTTATATCAATGGTTCAGTATTTCATCGTTTGGCATTTCGGTGATTCGACATTCCTGTGGTAGAGTTTCTTGACGTTCCATGTCGCGGTCCCCAAAACTTCGAAATGGAGGTTGCTGGTTCGAGCTCTTCTCTACATCTCTTGTATCTCTAAATAAACGGTCCACAATCCTTGGTGATCAGATGGCTATCCTCTGCCCCTGGACTTCATCCGTCGGGACTTTGGGGGAGTGATAGTGATAAAACTCCTGAAGAAAAAACTCCCAGAGTGAGGTCAGGCTTGCGTCACTCGATGACGTGTCGTGACCTGAGTGGTTGCCACGTGTCACTCAGAATTGTGAATTCCAGTGGCCTGAAATGCCAAAACAAAATGACACTTGTTGTTATTTGATTGTGCCATATGTCATGATCTTCCACCTGTCCTTTCTGACATGGTCTACGACAATCACCGTTTGGATCTATCGGCCCAGATCACTTCGCGATTTCACATATCGTGATTTCAACATTCTTGATGTGAAAGTTCTCGACACCTTCAAATCCTGATTTGTGAAACTCCGAAATGGAGTCAGGTCAGTTTTTCAGGTTTTCGTACTTCACAACTTCGGGACTCCTGTGAGGAGTCTCGACACTTGACTTCTCCATCTCCCGCTATCCAAAACTCCCTAATGAAGTTGGATCATCATTCCATATCAAACCTCAATATGATGGCTAAGGTTATTTCACGATTTCGCAACCTCAGGACTCCTGTAGTGAGAGTCCTTGACATCTCTATTTCCTGGTATCCAAAATCCCAGTATCCAATACTCTGAAATGGAGTTTGATTAACATCACATTGATCTTTCCATTCAATCATCGTTGTGCTGCTGGTCTTCCTTGCCTGCTTGTTTGCCATCAAATGAACAAGAACACCTTCGTAGTGTGTTCGACTCCGCGTTAATTCTTTCTAAGCTTACTTTGTTCATGTTTTTCCATCGATGCATACTCTGATCTTGCCATAAATGACAAGCATACCTGCGTGTAAAAATGCCAACACTTACATTGAATGACCCCATTCTCATATAATAAATGGCGTCCACTAATAATACATATCCACATTTCCATTGGGGTACTTCCCTAGGTACCCCATATTACCTCCATAGTTATACTACATTCCATCCCCCTTCACATGTTTCATCCTCAAAACATGAGAAGAAACCATACAATATGATCGGCTAAGAAATGTAGACAACTGGTACCAAGTACGACCATCCATCCATCCCAATGGAAGTCGAACACGAAGTCCATTTTTTCCCTTGCCACTCTAATCTTTCTTTGGATCTTGTCAGGGTTTCCATGGGATTATTTCTGTAGCATAATCTCTTCCTGTAGTGCTGATAGTCCTCCATGCACCTCTTGATTGGTTTCCTCTCTAGTCTCCTGCTGGTGCATAAATGTGTTGAATCTTACACCCTTTCCCTGATGACTGTTGTTTCTCTCTATGATGTGGATGACGATGTGCAACAACTGTAGGAATTTTATTTTTTTTGTTCAAATCTTCAACACATTGTGCCTTTGATTCAATCACCTACTTAGCTTATTGACTATGTACTTCCTATGATTTTGCTTCATCTCCTTCTGTGGACTGTACCTCTTATTCAAATCCATACTCGACAATAACTACTTTGTTGGCCTCTATGGGCCCACCTTTCTTATTAAGAGACACATCCTGCAATGCGATTTTCTTTTTCTTGTATCTCAACTTCAAAAACTTCTTTTGCATATTAATATTAATGGCTCCCACTAATTAAGTCCAAGGATATCCCAAAACAATATCCAGTTCATCCATATCCATAGCATAAAAATATGAATGCAACACATATTTATTCATGCTAAGCTTCAAATATTTAAAAATTTTAACATTTTCACCCTCAACCTATGTGTTGTGAATATTCTTTGCAAGAACTTGCAATCTATTAACCAACTGAATATTGATAAAATTTGGTTGGCAACTAGGGTTAATAGAAACAATGACATTTTCTTTATGAATACAACCATGAACTTGTAATATAGATTTTTCACATGAAAATAAACTCTTGGTGATGTATTTATTCTTACTGTGTGTATGATACGACTTGTCTAAAAGTAATTTTTCAAGTGCTTCCTCAAAAAGTGACATCCACTCATAATGGTGAAATGATTGCCACCATATGAGAGCATCATCTTTGAAACCCCAGTCTACAAAACATTTCCACTTCCCTCTCCATAATGACTTGTGAGATTGTATAAATTATTCAATACTAGGGCCATCATATTTTCCAGTTAAAAAAAGTATGCTTGGAATAAATCTTCAACAAAAACTAAAGTTAAAAATAACTTACTGCAGAAAATCGATGTTTTTTCAAGAAAAACCTTGAAAAAACTGTTGAATTTTAAATGCTCATAACTTTACTTCCCAGACTCTGTTTCGGCTGATTTTTTTTTTTAAATTGGGTATTTTTTTGAGAGGAATTCAAATAACAAATTTGTTTTGTCCAAACTATTATCAAAACGTTTTAGATATGAACTTGAAGTGTGTCGCCCTTTTTTTTCTAGAAAAAATCTACAAAAAGAGCCAAAGAACTCTCCCTTCTTTTGTTGATGTTTGGACAACATCGGGAATACATTCTCTTAGAATAATAATGAATAATATAATTATTGATTATTAAATATCATATATAATAATTAAATGATAATAATAAATAGTTATTGATTATTAAAGGGACCCATCCTTTGATGGATGGCCACCATATGTTCCCTATATATGGAACACTCATCAATGTAATAATATATTGATTATACCTCAAATGAAGAAAAACAACATGGTATCAGAGCGAGACTTGGCTTGACTCCTTCACAGGAGGTCCCAAGAAAATGAAAGTAGAGTTAAATGTTGGGAGTGTTAAATTTATGGGGTTGTTACAATCTCTATGTACAAAGGCAATCTCATGTGAGAGTGTGAGAGAAAGAACTCCTAGAACCAAATCCATAATCTATGGAAGCAATGGATCAGTAACAGAGGTCGGAAGATCCTTCTTTGATTACATGGTTTCTCATGGGATATATGTCAAAATATGCAATAGTATTGATGATAAAAATAACATGCTATAGAACAATGGAAATAAATTCCCTGGGAGTTCAACTCAATGACCCATGAGGTAAGTTTCCACAAGAACACATATGCTTTCCAATAGTGCCTCGAAAACATTGTAGCATGAAGACGAGTTAATAATCCAGGGCATCCTGACAAATGAATAGAAGACGATCTTACATAATTTAAATCTGAGAGGGTTGATGAGCATCTTGTTGAAAATGAAGATCAAAACTGTTGAAACCTTGTGTTGTTTGTTCTATTGGCTTCTGTATTTTCACCTTGCTTTCTCATCATAACCACTAACATGTCGATATTCTAAAAATCCTCTAGAAGTTGCAAGAATAATGCACCTTAAATTACACTATGAAATGCACAATCGAAACCCAATTGGATCTAATAGGTCCTAAAGGACTTCATAAGTGCAATTAATATATAGTGTGAAACATGTGACTAATAGTGTGTACTTCTAGACCATGTCTACACATTGCTTCTATATTGGCACTCCATAGAAAAAGGAAAATTGTGTGTTGAAACCCTAGGTACTGCCCAAAAGACTAAAATTTGATCTATCTGGAGCTATTGATTACAATATGAAAGATTTGGAGAGAAACTGTAACATGCTTCTCTATGATTTGTCTATTGGAAGTTGAGATCATTATTCAAATAGTTTGCAATCATGCATTAGTAAAAGAAGTGATTTTTAGAGACTTAATATGAGATGTGTTCCATCTATTAATACACATTATAGAGCGTTGGATAGATTTGAATGTTTAAGAGAGGCCTGTTTCCAAATATGGTGCAGAGGAAATCTTCATAGGAGGCGGAGACGCTACCTCTAGGGTTGTTGGAAACCCTAAGACACAACTAAGAAAATGTGTTATGAGAGTTGTCTTTCGAATAACGTATTGTCGAGAAGGGGTGAAACTTCACGACAGATGACCTAAGAGAGAATGTTCATGTTCCATATCATGTGGATGATTTCCAAATATGATGCAGGAGCATCATCAACAAGCACGAGTGGAGGAAAACTAGATATACACCAATGCACATTTTGAAAGGATTTTGAATTTCAAAGGATGGCACATTAATGTAGTATCTGAAAAGATGTATTTTAATTTAATATCTTGGGGATTGTAATGCATATCTTGAGCTTTCGCTCTCATCTGCCGGTTGTGGAAATTTATTGTAATAAATGTAAAGCAATTGTAGTATCTAATTTTGATAAGATAGCTTAAGGTTGTAGGAGGGAAAAACTCAAGAAGACTCCCTCGTAGTTGTAATGCACTATTATTCTCATTGTAATTAAGATGTAGAGAAAGAGAGCATAGGAGGGAAGAGAAGAACAAAGATTGTAGAACTTATTTGAGCAGATAGTTGTTGCTATAGAAACCATGTACAGAAGCACTTGAATTGATATAAGAATGATTTGACCCAATTTCATGGTGTCTTATGGTTGTCGTATGTATCTATTGAATGATATGTTTACAACTTTCGTATATACTCTGTTATGCATTTGTTTCAATGTTGTGTATGCATGTGATTTCATGTTGAATGTATGGAGCCTATGAGAGGGAGAGTACAATTTTCAATTGTTTCTCTTTCTGATAATTCCTTCAAGGAGTCTAGTGTCCATAAGTAGTGCATCGACGAGTTTATAAGTTTTACCTCAGAAAAAGATTAGGAGAGGTATCGTTGATCTTATACCAGTAGGACTGCAAGTATAACACATAGCCATGCAAGGTGTGCATAGGCTGAGGAGAGTATTAGAATTTTCCAACCCAAGTGAATGGTTGAAGAACTTATTTCACAAGGAGTGCACAAAGTTGGAGTTGTCAAATAACCAGAGGTTATTTTGAAAACCGCAAGGAGTGCGTGCAGGATTCCTTAGAATCCTTGAGTTTGTAGTGAGGATCAAGCTCAAAAAGGATAGAGACTTGGATAATTTCAGAGGAAAGACGAGGATTGAATTCACCTCATGGAATTAAGCTCAGGAGGGTCGATGCCAAGTCATTTGACAGGGAGTCATTGAGAATCTCGACAGATGGTTTGAATTCCTAAAGGAAGAATACCAATTTTCTATGGGCCATCAGATCTAGTAGATCTGCAGGAAGGATAAGGTAGAGTTTCTTTTCAACACTCATAAGCCTAGGAGAAAGGGTAGCCGTCAAATCCATAGGAGCATGAATCATTGATTTGGCACTCGGAAATATTTTCATTTCGAGAGTCGGAAGAGTGTGGAGGAAGTTGTAAGTCAGAAGTCGTGATTCATGAAATCCTAATTCATGAAGGAAGAATCTAGATCGTTGGATCATGAAAAAATGAGGACTATCGATCTGGCATAATGGTAATCACAAGTACTCATTTAGGGAGAAGGGGAGAGGGCCACTTCACAAACACTCGATACGTGAAATCCCGACGTGCCCGAAAGATGGACCCTAGGTCGCAGCTGGAGGTCACATCAGTGAATAAATTAAGGGAGGAGTTAGGGATCATTATCCCATTTCGGAGTTTTGAGGATCAGAGGAGTCGAGGAAAATCAAAATAGAAGTCCCAAAATAGTGAAACATGAAGCACCTTTGTGTAAGATATTAGTCACCACCGGTGGTTGCGTGAAGGGAGATCACGCCTAGCATTTATTCACGCAGGAGGGGTTCATAAAAGGATACATGTAGTTTATATGTGTTGAAGGGTTCCAACATGGACCAAGGAGACATTCGGCTCAAAGGATTTGAAGATCTGTAGACCAGGAGGTCAGTAGACCCTGTTGAGGTGGGGTTCTGCGTCAAAATCTCCTAATGTGCACGAAGTTGAATAATAAAATGCGATTTGACTAAATAGTTACAACACACAAATGTGTGAAGGGTTGGAACATCTAATTATAAGTAGATATCATTTATATTAGATATTATATTATATATGAAAAACAGAGGAGGAGTCACCTCCAGCTCTATAGGGAGTGTTGATGTTTCTCAGTTTCCTAAGACATTAATTTCATGAGGCAACTTCGATATATCAAGTATTGTCCAAGATGAATTAACATGATCAACATTTACCTATGTTTCTCCGGGAAAACGAATCCATGACTTCAGTGTATGTTCAAAACAAAAGTCCTCATAAGACTTTGAGGAACATGATGCCCGAGGAGGCCTTCACTAGAATTAAGTCTGAGGTTGGACACTTAAGGATATCTGAGTGTCCAATATACATTCAGGTACCCAAGGAGAAAAGGATCAAGCTAGACCCTTCAACAAGAAAGGATACATTTTTTTGTGTACAATGAGTCTTTGAAGGCATACTAGATCTACATCCCTGGTCAGATATAGATTGAGATGAGAAGATATGTTACCTTTGAGGAGGAGGTATCCTTTAAAGAGATCTAGAGGATCTCACATGGACATTGATCAAACTGATCCAATTGATCTTCTTGATCCTATAGCTCTAGTTGATGTTCCCATAGATATTGTAGTAGTTTGGAAGAGACCTACATGGGCTCGTCAGATTCTATAGGAGGGAGAAGGATATGTACCTCCTTGTGGTNGAGGATCTCACATGGACATTGATCAAACTGATCCAATTGATCTTCTTGATCCTATAGCTCTAGTTGATGTTCCCATAGATATTGTAGTAGTTTGGAAGAGACCTACATGGGCTCGTCAGATTCTATTGGAGGGAGAAGGATATGTACCTCCTTGTGGTACCTTCCAAGTGAGCAAGATACCTCTGAGATATTCATGCTATGCCACAACTATGAGCCACATCATTCATTTTGATCATTCCTGTTATGAGGAGGCAACTAGTCATCTAGTATGGAGAGATGTCATGATGGAGGAGTATCAATACATCATGAAGAATGAGGTGTGGGATGTTGTTTAGAGACCTGAAGGGAAGTCTGTAGTGATTTCCAAATGGATCTACAAGATCAAACATACAGTTGATGGGAGCATTGAGAGGCACAAAATGAGATTTGTTTCTAGAGGATTCTCTCAGGTGGAGGGAATAGATTATGAGGAGACATTTTCTCATGTTTCTCGATACACTTCTATCCAGATTATTATTTCCCTTGCAAAATCCATGGGTTGGAGAGTACATCAGATGGAATTAAATACAACCTTTCTCAATGGAGAGATTGAGGAACAAGTATACATCGAGAAGCCATATGGTTTCACAATACATGAGAAGGAGCCTCATGTGTGTAGGTTGAATAAGGCCCTATATGGACTCAAGTAGGAACCTCGAGCTTAGTATGTGAGGATTGATGGACACTTGATGAGTTTGGGCTTCAACAAATTTTTTTTTGATCCCAACCTATACTACAATATTGTTAACGGTGAGGCCCTGATTCTGGTCCTCTACATTGATGATTTACTCCTTACTTGTACAAAGAGACTTATTACTGAATGAATGTATGTGTTGGCCCCTTATTTTGAGATGAAGGACCTTGGTATGATGCACTACTTCTTGGGACTAGAGGTGTGCTAGAGAACTGATGAGATGTTTGGGTCCTAACCCGCACATAGATAGAACAATATATTCAAATGTAATAAAGGTCAATATTGATAAGGCCTTGTAATAAAATAGAATAAGTTGAATGTAAGAAGACCTAATAGAAGCTTTCACTTCTAGAAGCGTCTTCCTCTAGATGCTTCTTTTGATAGTCATATTTATTATAAATAGGAGTCAAGCGTATGAGAACCCTAGCTTAGAGATTATTGTAATACATCTCTACTCGAATGGAGGTTTCCCCCTCAAAGAGGCCCGTGAACATTACTCTTAGAATCAAAGTGCTATTTTTGTTGTTATTCTTATGTCATTTCAGTGTTATAGTTGTGATTGTTCTAGTTATATTACTGTTATTCTATCATTTCTAGCATTTTATATCTGTTCTGCATACTTTTTATATCTGGTATATTACAAGTGGTATTAGAGAAGTTTCCTTGGTAGAAATTGTGGGTAATATTTTTTTCAGGTTAGAGACGTATTCCGACATCTTTAAGCCATAAAGATCTATCGTTACGTGCATAAACCCGCAGTTGAGGGATTCATACATGCAGGAAATACAAGTGGTTCTTAAGCGCACATCTGTTGGACACCCTTGTAACCTATGTTGGTACGCCTTCGAGTGTTAGCGCATCAGACAACACCTGTGTACAGATCAACCTAGAATTCCTGAAGCCCTCTTTAGATAAACCGATTGGTCACCTGACTACTATAGTTCCATCGAGAACAACACTTGGGAAGATACTCTCTAGTAACTGGGTAGTCGGGTAGTATGGATAAGGGTAAGGTCTATCCTCCCTAGTTAGTTCCCTAAGATATTGGGCCGAGTAATACTGTTGGACTCCACACATATATCAGAGAGCTATAGCACAAGGCAGACCCTTGTCTATAGAACCCTTGAATACCTAACCCTTGGGGACAACAACATAAACAAATCAAAACAGAGAACATCTATTGTCGTGCAACTCTATTTGAGTTTCCAAGTAACTAAAATTTTCTTCCTGGTTAAGCATTTGGGCATTTCATCCCTACAGTATTCTTCAGACCAAAGTAAACTCTGCAGGTGTAAAAAACAAATAAAAAAAAAATATGAAATTTTTTTCACCATTATTTGAGACCTATTCCATTGGATTCATTTCTTCTCCCTTATCACATTCATACATATCATTTTTTGGCAAAATTTTTGACCCTACCCACCCTTTTCAGTTCCCTCATCCTCATGGCCCATACCCGCAACCAAGACTTGGAAGATCGCTTCAATACCTTGCAATATAGTCTCATTGAGATCCAACAAGAAGTGAAACAAATCAGTGCCAATGTTTCTGCCATCAATACAACCATGCAGTCCCCAATGGAGGAAATCAAACAAGACCTGACCACCCATCTTGAATCTATCTTTTCATCACTCTTCACCAAGATCCATATCCCTATAGATAACCCTTCCTTTGACTCACCTCCACATACTGAAGGTGAACATTCCTATCATTCCCATAACTTTCAGCACCATCACTTTCAATGTGACCTATGATTTCCGTGGGTGGATGTGACCAAATTTGATGGCTCAAACCCCACTAGTTGGGTAACCCAAATGGAACTTTATTTCTGTTTATATGACATTACAGATGACTTGGCCAAACTTCAGTATGGTGTTCTCCATCTAGATCAAGAACGTTGGCAATGGTGGCAATAGAGAAAACCTTCCTGTTGAGGCTATATTGCTTGGACACAATTTGTGGCAGAGCTTTATGAATGCTTTGACACTGACAACAACCATTTGGTTCATTTGACAAAATTGAAAAAATCAAGAACAATGGAACAATTTATAGTTGCGTTTGAGCACCTGTCTTTTTGGACAAAGGGAATGTCTAATGCCTTTTTCTGAGAGTGTTTTATTAGTGGCCTCAAGGATGAGATTCAGGCCCATGTCCTCATGGCTCAGCCTCAAGTTTGGGTGGAGGCTACTAAAAGAGATAAAGAAGCACAACAAGTTGTATCTTCCCAAAACCAAAAACCCACGTTTATCCCTCGTCCTAAATCAGTAATCACACTACTTCCTCCACTCCACTAAAGATCCAAAAATTGACCAGGGCAGAAATAGTTGAATGCCAACTCAAAGGCCTTTGTTATAATTGTTATGAAAAATATTTCTTGGGCGACAAGTGTAAGGAACAAAATATTTTTATGGCCATCTCCGAGAATATTTCGAAAGAGGATGTTGAAACTCCCCTTGTGTCTAAGTCACCTGAAACCACTGACATAACCCGTCCCTCAGACCCTCCCGAAGTAGAACCGGTCATTTCCCTCAATGTTCTCACTCGCTTCTCCGCTCCGCAAACCCTCAAGATAATTGGCTACATCAAGCATCAGAAGGTCATCATTCTGGTTGATAGTGGAAGGACCCATAATTTTATTCATCGTCACATTGCCCAAGAAACTCATTGCTACATCCATGCTATCAATAATTTCCAAATCATGATTGCTAATGGTGGCTCCATGAAATGTGGAGGGCATTGTGAAAATGTGTGTCTCCAAATTGGTGACTACCACCTGAAATATCATATGTTTGCTATTGACATGGGCAGTTGTGACATTGTGTTGGGTGCATATTGGCTAAGGACTTTGGGTCCCATTATCATGGATTTCAAGGAATTAACCATGCAATTTGACCAGGAGGGCCACCAATATAAGTTCCAAGGCATCACTATCAGTTCACCTGAGATCATTAGTTCCCATCGCATGGAAAATCTACTCAAAAAAGGTCATTCTGGTGTTGTTTCCCAACTCCATGCCATACAAGAAACAGAGACACCCTTGGTGCCACAAGATCTCCAAGCCATCCTTTCTAAAGATCAAGTGGTATTTTCCACTCCCCAAGGACTCCCTCCTTCTTGTGGTGTTCATGATCATTCCATTCCCCTTGTACCCGAAATTCTTGCTCTCAATATTCGCCTGTATCGTCACCCCTTTTCCCAAAAAAATGAAATTGAGAAAATGGTCCAGGAACTCCTTAATGTAGGTGTTATCCGCCCTAGTATAAGCCCCTAATATTCTCTTTTGGTCATGTTCCTGAAGAGAGAAGGTTCTTGGTGAATGTTTCCTAACTTCCGTGCCCTCAACAAACTTACCATTAAAGACAAATTTCTCATTCTTGTCATTGATGACCTCCTAGATGAATTGAGTGGCACCCAATTATTTACTAAACTTGATCTTCATTCAGGCTACCACCAGATACGTATGAAAGAGGCAGACATTCCCAAGACTACCTTTAGAACTCATGAGGACCACTATGAGTTTTTGGTCATGCCATTTGGCTTGTGTAATTCCCCCTCCACCTTCCAAAGCCTCATGAATCATGTCTTGTTTCAACACAACAAGGGAGAAATAGTCAA
>JASDQU010586735.1:989-39875 GCA_032191745.1 Picea mariana | reverse complement strand
TGAGAGAGATGAAAAGGATGAATAAGGATCATATGGACTGAGGATGCTAAGAGAGGAAGATGGTGACTTAGACAAAGATATTGGGTATTGCGCTATGGGAAAAGGTTTAGGTATAGTAAGAAGGATATTGTGGCTGACAGAGAAGAGAAGAATATAGTGTTTGAGAAGAGAGAACCCTATGTAGTACTTCAGACCACACCATACAGTGAAAGGAATGAGAAAGAAAATAATCCTCAATGCAGTCCAACAGAAGAAGGAATTCCATCTCAAATCGAAATATGTGTCAAACCCATGATCGCATGTGCATCACCAAGATCTAAAGAAAAAAATAGAACTTTGTCAAGAGAAATTTTAGTTAGTGGAGGAAGTAAAAATAGTATTCATAATAGTGGAAGTAGCTCAGCGAAATAGAGTCAGTCGGCATCACTGAAGGTAAGTACTACACAAAACACAATGGAAAGAATAAATAATACATTGAGAATGCCTAAATTCGAGGGAGTGGGGTTGAAAGACCTAGAGAAACATCTATTTGTGTGTGATATGATATGGACTATGAAGAATGTCCATGAGGAGGAAACAAATATTGTGTATTCAACAACTACGCTCAAAGGTCGAACTATTGTGGTACATGAAGTATCAGACTACTACACTGATAGGAAAATCAAGTACATTCGTAGAGATTGGACAAGCTTTGTTAAAGGAATCTCGGAAGCTGAAATACGAGTCACAGTATATCATAGAGCTGAAAGAAGTTAAATAAATACATACTAAGACAGTTTGGGATTATGATCATAGGTTTAAATATGTGATGGGTAGATTAACATTTCATATTCTTGATGAACAACATAGAGAATGGTTTATTGCAGGTCTATTACTATGCATTTGTTGTCATATAACACAACATAAGGTCATGTCATAGTCAGAAGCATTAGAAATTTTGATGAGGATAGAAGCATCTCCTATAGGAGATAGCGCAAGAATGGAATAGTTTGAGTCATAGTTATTTTTGCTAAGGATTCAGTTGTCAGAACTAACGAAATGAAAGGACAAGTGTGAACGAGCTTGGTGCATTACATGTAAGATAAAATTCCATCATAAAGATGAATTCCAAGCATTTGTGTAGTATATGGCTACAGAGGCACCAAATCCATTAGCAGGAGAAGTACGGTGTTGTGAAATATAAATACATGGGGATATCATCCAAATGATTTTTCATTGTTACAGAAGTACCAGAGTATTCCCAGGAATTTGTTTTGTAATTTTTTTCAAATCTGTAGGGCATGGCGAGAAGGATTATCGTGCATTCGATTTAATGAGAGAGAGAACTACAAATGATTTCATAATCCAAGAATAAAATGTCATAGTAGAAGAAGGAGTTCCACATTATAACACTTTGTGAGGATTTAATCAGGGTGGATGAGGAAATTTAGTGAGAGATTGCTTGAATCCTTGCATGAAATGCACGTACTGCAAAGAATTAGACCATGCAATGGAATATTCTCCTCAACTAATAGTGAAGTGGAAGGAAAGTGGGAACCAGAAATAGAACTAGAACCATAACATATAGATGATAGCAGCCAAAGTATGTGCTGAGAAACTGAAGATAGCAGTAGCTACACGTGGAGGAACGAGAACTAGAGTGGATGTGACAAAACAAGGGAATATCATTCATCAGTGGGTAAGGAAAGAAACAAATCCATTACCATTGTTTGATCCAAGGAAAGAGTTGATGGGAGTATATTGGATAGCATCAACTTCATTTGCACCACCATTTTATGATAGACCACCAGTATTTGATATGCCCTTACTATATGACCATACAGAGAAGAAAATTTATAAGGTAAGTAATCTGAAGATATTTTTAAGAAGTTTCTTATATTTAATGAAGGATGAATATGCATTAAATAGTATGGAAAGAATGATTGATCATTGTTCCCGAGAAAAAGATCAACCTATCACACAAAGATAAGTTAACTAGGTTCACAGTAAGAAGCGAACAAGTAGGGATTTCTAACTTAGTGCGCAAATAGGTGCTTACGAATTGGACAACATAATTATGGATTTAGTATATGATGTAAATGTTATATTGAGATAGTCTTGGGAGATGTTGGGCTAGCCAAATATGATTTCGTCACTGATCCAATTGAGATTAGAGAACCAACATAATATCGTTCCAGTTGGAAAGTTAACATGAGTAAATGTCAATATTGATGGGGTGCGTAGTATATCATATTTTGAAGTGATTGACATAGTAGATGGCAGTACACCGTATCCAACATTGTTGGGACTGGATTGAGAATTTGATAATAATATGATCACTGACCTAAATAAGAGGAAGATGGTGTTTGAAGTAGAATATTTGAAGGTAACAACACCATTAGACCACACTGAAGGGAAAAAGTATGTAGAACTAGGAAAGAGAAAAGATATTGATAATATGTACAATATGACTACGTGGATGGATGATTACATCAATCCTATAGTTGAAAGCATACTCAGCTAGAGGATTATTAGCACATGTTTGTTAGACTCATAAGACGCTCTGGAGAATTTTCAACAAAGACTATTTGAAGTATTGACAATGAAGTGTGCTCAAATGACCCACGCATTGATATTGATTTGAACAAAAATAGTCAAACCTCCAAGGTATGTTGGACTAACACCTATAGAATATTTTATTAATGAGTTTGAAATGATATTTTGGATCAGTAGAGACTCTTGGCCTTAGATGTTTCACTATAAGAGACTTTAGTGAGATGGTGGGATGCGCACAAAGATGGTATAAGAGATTGGTCACAGTGAAAGAGATTACTACAAGTCATATTTGGGACAAAGAATGAAATTATCACAATGAAGTATAGTGGATTAAGTTTTCCAATAGACCATGTTATGAAGTGTATTATGTAATGGAGAGTTGTACCATGACGAGAGTGGACTAACTTATTTGTGCATACTTTGGACATAATTCCAAAGAATTGGTACATAGAACTAGAAGTGCATAGAGGGATAGGAGATTGGAAAGAATTGAAAAGGAAATTCAAGGTAACCTTCATTTTTTAAAGTAATAATCCCTTGATTGAATCAACATTGCAAGTGCTCAGGAATAAGGTTTTTGCATCATAAGACTTGTCGGGGTCACTTCCTTTGTATAATGTTTCTAGAGATACTGCGATAGTTGAAGAGGTCATGCACTATTATAATGTCACAGAAGAAGCCCAAGACGAGGAAGATCCTAGGAATTTGAAAATATCAAAGACTAAAGGGGAGCATGCAGTACAAGGACCAGAAATTGAATCTTTGATATATGCCAAGACCTTAAGAACAGAAAAAGTAAACATTGCTACAGAGGAGAAAACTAAGTTTTCCAATATCAGAGACTAATGGAGTGAGGAAACAATTGAGAAGATTGTTGAATTACTATGTGAGTACCATGATTTTTTTCCAAAAATGTTCTTAGAGATGAAAGGAACCATTGGATAATTAGGAAAAATGAGGATTCCATTAAATCCATATGTGAAACTTGTGGGAGAGAGACCTTATAGAATAAACCCAAAATATAAGGAGAAGGTAAAAGAAAAGATAGATATAATGTTAGAGACTGGAATTATAGAACCCGTTGAAGAATAAAAGTGGATCATCCATGTGGTGGTTCAAGACAAGAAGACAAGAGGAATTAGGATATGCATAGATATGAGGAAGTTGAACGATGCATGTTTACACGACCCTTTTCCTATGCCTTTCACAGATGAAGTATTAGAGAATATGGGTTCAAGAAGCTTATTCTTTTATAGATGGATTATCAGGATACCACTAGATTCAGATTGCACAAGAAGACCAATATAATATGACCTTTGCAACCGAATGGGGGTACTACCAGTACACGATTATTCCTTTTGGATTGAATTATACACCAACAATATTTTCCAGAGTACTTTTCAAAACCTTCAAAGAATTTATTCATAATCTTTTAGAAGTATATTTAGATGATTGGACAATATTTAGTCTATTGAAAGATCATGTTGATATTTTTCACTTAATGTTGTATAAGTGTAGGAAATACCAGATCTCATTGAACCTACAGAAATGCATATTTTGTGCACATTTTGGAATTTTGTTAGGCCATGTGGTGTGTAATCAAGGATTGATAATGGACCCTACCATGATAGCAATGATTGTTTGTTTTCCACCACCAAATTCAGTGCGACAATTGAAGTACACATTGGGTCACACGGGGTATTATAGAAAGTTCATCAAAGGATATGCAAAGATCACAACCCCTATGGAGAAGTTACTTAAGAAGGGAGTGAAGTATTAGTGGGATGATGAATGTTAGAAGAGTTTGGATACCCTAAAACAGAACATCGTCACCATGTCGATTCTAGTTTTTCCTAACTGGAGAAAATAATTCCATGTACATGATGATGCCTTGTCGATAGCATTGGGAGCAGATTTGGCACAATCGAGAGATAGATTATATGATTTCATTCACCAACATGAAGTTATAATATATAGAGAAGAACTATAGTACAACAGAATAAGAAGGTTTGGAGATGGTATATTCCTTAAAGAATCTTAGACATTACCTGCTTGGATCACACTTCAAGATGTATACAGATCACTCTGTGATGAGATACCTAGTGAAAAATCCATTGTTGGGGGGTAGAATATGAAAATGGTTATTACTGTTCCAGGAATACGACTAGGAAACTAGAAAATTTTAACTCAGGATTGGATCATTTGTCGTGCATACTGTTAGGAGAAGATGCAAGTAACTTGGATGAAAGTTTTCTAGACGCGCAATTATTCGCAATTTAGATGGTGGATGATTATTTTTCAGAAATAGTTTATTTTTTTAACACATGAGTAACCCCATCATACGTCAAAGTTCCACAGAAGAGGAAAATTGTAGTGAAGGTGGAAGAATACCAGTTGATAGCAGGAACTCTATACAAGTTAGGCACAGATGAAACTTTATGGCATTGTGTATTGGAGAATGAAAGAAATATGGTACTGTCAGAAGCACATGAACGGGTTGTAGGAGGTCACTAAAAAAGAAAAGAAACATATTAGAATATTATTCACGTGGTATTATGGTGGCCTACCCTGCATAAAGATGCTAAAGAATTTTTCCAGAGTTGCGACATATGTCAGAGTCTTGGTAAACCTTCTAGGAGAGATGAAATGCCCTTGGTTCCATAGGTGACGTTACAAGAATTTGACAAATGGGAAGTGGACTTTGTTGGGACAATTAATCCACTATCCAAGAGGTCGAGAGTCAGGTATATTATTACTGTGAAGGACTATTTAACCAGATGGGCCAAGGCATAACTAGTTAGAGATTGTTGTGTAGAGACAACTGCGTGATTTTTATTTGAAAATGTAGTCACAAGGTTTGGTTTCCCAAGAGTAGTGATGATGGAACACACTTTCTAAATATGATGATTTTCTCATTAATAGAGGAATTTTGTATCCACCATCAAAAGAGCACACCATACAATCCTGAGGCCAATGGAACAGTAGAATCCTTTAATAATATTTTGGAACATGCGCTAACAAAGGTTTGCAATGTAAGTCAGGATGATTGTGACTTGAGGATTCCAACAGTGTTATGGGCATATAGGACTACATGAAATAAGTTGATAGGAAATAATCCATTCAGGTTGACATATGGAGAAGAAGTTCTTATGCTAATGGAGTTTATTGTACCAAGTATGTGCATTGTTGTGGAGACAGAGCTTACAGATTATGGTGGAATGGAACAAATACTATCAAATATTATGGAATTAGAAGAATGTCGTTTCATTGTAGGTTTTCATCAATAGGTGATAAAATCACATGAGAAATCTTGGCATGTCAAACATATCAATTATAAAAAAATTCAGACATGAGACCTAGTATTACTCTATGATAGTAAGTTTTTGCGGCACCTAGGGAAGCTCCAGATGCATTGGTTAGGACCCTACGTGATAAGGTTCATTATAGAGGAAAGTGTTGTTCATATAGAGAAGGTGGATGGATAAGTTATGGAAGGGTTGGTTAACAGAAGTAGGCTTAAACTGTACAGGGAAATTCGTGCTTCTGCACACTAGCTCGAACTGTGTAGAATGGGTATCATAGTTTATTATAGTTTAGGTATAAATAGAATGAAAAGGTAAACAAAAGAAGAAAAAGTAAAAAAAAGTGTGTGACATAAGAGACAGAAGGTGAGAAGGAATAAAAGAAGAATTAAGCCAGCAAGTGTCGTAGAGACGAAGTAAACAAGAATGATGTGTGTGCAAGAAGGAAGATTGGGATGCAAAAAAAATATATTAAGAAAGAGGGAAAATAAATAAATAGTATCCATGATGGGACATGAAATCAAGAGCTACCATGACGGTGAAGTAGTGGAATCGTGTAGCCATAAATGCAAATCAAAGAGAATATTTTGACAGGTTGGAGAATCTAATGGATAATATATCGGAGATACAAATTTATTGAATCACTAAGGTGAGACAATTCAAATTTATTTTCATTTTCATTATAGAATAGTGAGAGAAGAGAGCGTAGAGATGAGTGAAAGAAGCAATGAGTTGAATAACTTAGTTACAGAGAAAATTTGTAGAGAAAAATGGCACCACCTAAGGCAGTAGCAACATCAAATTCAACACTGAAGAAACCTTGTCGCAAGACACCAACAGTACTAGTACAAGTAGAGACACCAGAAGCATCATTTTCATAGCCAATCTTGGGCCCCTTTTTGAGAGATTACATATCTCTAGGAAAAGATACAACAAAGTAAACCCACTTGTCGAAAGATCCTAAGTACAAGCTTGTGGAGCTGGAAAACCCAGCTGGTGTTATTGTAGAGGAAGACATGTTAGGATTGATACCAAGTTTAAAATATGACGACCATGAAATTTTAGATGAGAAGAAATTTTTGGAGTTAGCGTTGAGAAAGTACCTGAAGAGGTATGCCATTGTAGAGACAAGGTTGGTTGTGATAGAACTAGATATATGGGAAATAGGGTTGTAGAAAGAAGGAATTTTGAACTTGTTAGATATACTTCGCTTTGGAATGAGTGAAAAAATTAATTCATGCGTAAATATGTTATTGAGCTGCGTACACAAAGGGTACCTATGGATCAACATGTTTGTCTCAATTGATACAATCTTTATTGTGCACATCATGGGACTACCATCACAAGGGGAAGACCCTTCACTAATATTTTCATATAAAAAGAATGAGAAGACTATATCAGAGAGCATGAAAGAAACGGTCGATACATTTTGAGGAAATCTACGACCCCGCAGTAATGTTCATGACACAAGAATTAGCTTGTAAATTGTTAAGGAAGTGTAGAAATGACCAAGTGCCAGTGACAACCATCATGATAGTAGAGAAGTGCATCGAGGGCATACGGATGAACTAGGAGACCTTCTTGCTCAAATAGTTCTTGATAGATTGTGAAGAGGCATGGGACAAAGGGGTTGAAATCCATTACACATGGATCTTAATTATAATTGAATTATCAACATGGAGGGAGCCGAATGATACACAATTTTTTGGATTGAGAGATAAGCCATGCCTAGCAGTGCAATATCAGAACCTGTGGCATACTACAGACAAAGTGCTACAGTTAGATAAAAATGTTTCTTTTTATATATATAAATAAATGATTTAGAAAAGAATTCATAGTATGTCACAGATAAAACCACAGGTGGTCAAAGCCTACCAGTCAGTTGTGCTCTTTAAGGAAGGGCGCCATCACATGTATGTGCAATAAAAGAAGGATCCAAATCAAGAATGGTTCCCCACATGCTACATGGGACATATTATGGAAGACTTGGTTGATGAGTGGAAGCCCACCAACATAGACAAAGAATGAAGAAATAGAGACACAACAAGAAGAGCCTGAAGAAATATACAACGAAGAAGAAGGAGAAGACATCAAAAAGTAAATGGGTTAGGGAGAAAAGAAAACAAGAAATACATGCACACAAGAGAGAAGCAAAAAGATGTAGACATGGGAAAACCAACCACCCAGCACAAGAAAATAAAAGTCATCAGGGAACCAGTTGTGCAAGCCCTTACAGAAGATGATTTGGATACGATTTTCGACTAAGTCAAAGAAGCCACATATGAATCATTTGAGCGTGTAGTCGAACAACATGAGGAAATTCATGCAGATATGAAAGAACATATTATGTCATTGCGAAAATTATTGGAGGCCATGAAACTTGCAAAAATACAAACCAGTCAACAAGCACAAGAAAATAATACAACATAGACAACTGAGGTGTAGTTGATGACCTCTATTGTATCCATACACTAGTAAATTTTGGTCATTTTTTGATGGCCATTTCGACGCTCTTGTGGTGTTATGTTGTGGAGAGTGCGACAAATATTGACCCCCTCAAACGTCACATTATATTATGTCTAACGTGCGATGAACCTGGAATAACGTCGCAAGAGAGATGACCTATGGAGGTCATCGCAAGAGATACGACCTACGAACATCATCACAAGAGAGACAAACTAGGAAAATCGTCGCAAGAATGACAACTGATGAATATCATTGCAAGAGAGACGACCTAGGAAAATCATCGCAAGAGAGACAACCTAGGACAATAGTCTCAGGAATGAAAACCAAGGAAGATTGTCGCAACTAGGAAAATCATCGCAAGAGAGAGGACCCAGGACAATAATCTCAAGAACGATAGCCAAAGGTTCCATCAGAAGTGCCACGAAAGCAAGATGGATTTATAAAAACATTTAAAAATTCAATTCTTTATCTTCAATTGTGCAATGAAAGGTTACTTTCGTCACAATTAGTCGTCACAATGTTTTTAATACTATTGTGTCCCTTTCGCCACTTAAATGTGCAAAATAAGGGCACTTTCAAGTCTAGTTGGGTCTGCTAGACAAGATAGGGGTTAGTGTATGAATCAAACAATTCAATCACATGAAATAAACAAACAAATAAGCTAGAAACAACTAAAGAAATAAAACTAAAATGCATGAGGAAATTAGAACCAAAATCATTCAAACAAATGACCAATAATCATGCCACCAATGGATAACTATATTAGAGGGAAAAAAACATAGAGAAAAGAGGACTTATGGATCCCCTCTTCCTCATTGGGAGGGCTCTTAAGTCCCCTATGTGAGAGCTCTTCTTACAAATGATAAACTAGAAAGAAAATGGTGAAGAAATCCAAGCTTATTCCCTCAAGAGGTGAGGTGAATAGCTTATTGAGATGATGCTAGTATGCCTCAAGAAGAAAAGAGGTTTCTTGAAGGAGAATAGAGGCAACATAATAATATAATGAGATTATTGAATTCTTAGTTCACCCATGGCCTCCTTTTATAGCATGTCTTTGAGGCAATATCCAACTGGTCTTTAGTGTGAAAAAGGGGCCCTTTAGGGCACCCTTAGGTCTTTGACCAGTTCCCCATTCAGATTCATCTCAGATTTGAGGGTCAATTCAAGTTGGGAGTTGGTTCAGAAGTGGGTGAGGGGTCGATATGAACCATTAATGTGTCGTTCACAGGTGTGCATGCAATTTCTTGTATGTAATCATGCATATGGCACATTGTGTGCTCTACGGGCCTCTTTGGCCCGCGCACTATGTGCACGCTTCCTTTAGTGTTTGAGTGCATGTCAATTTTTTGACCAGTTGTATAGTTTTTGCCTCTTGGAAATGCTTTTTTGGTGTTATAGGTGAACTAATAGTTGTTTGAAGATGTTTTATTCCTGTAACCATTTTCATGCGATGTTGCAAATGAAACTTTAGTGATAACATATGCCCCCTAATGTGTGAGTTTAGGAGCATACGTATAGCCAAAATACATCAATGTTTCTTCTACTGAGAGTATCATTGTAAGAAAGAGTGTTGAGGGGGAACTGCAAGAGTGACCCGTCGAAGACAGAGGGGAAACTGTGGGACAAAACCTTTCTCTGAGTAGGAAAATAAATTTTGTATACAAACGAGGTGGGCATGCCCCATGCTCATGTCATGTAACTCAAATATGTAAGACAGTAACTGAATTTCTATGCTGATGTAGATAACTGCAGCACCCTCCGGGGCAGTTTGATAATGGAAGATGACAATTGAAATCGTGAATCATACTCTGAAAAAGAGGCAATGACACCTATAAGAAGTGTCTATGACTCGTAGGCATTGATGGCCTAGCAAAATCAGAGGTCTTTGGCTAGTATAAAACAATTGCAATAGTCATAAAGTAAGACCCACCATAACATGAGATTGTTTTGAAGTCAAATGTTAAGGGGTTCAACGACA
This sequence comes from Picea mariana, assembly GCA_032191745.1. Classification (NCBI taxonomy): domain Eukaryota; kingdom Viridiplantae; phylum Streptophyta; class Pinopsida; order Pinales; family Pinaceae; genus Picea; species Picea mariana. The sequence continues at coordinate 29,594 of JASDQU010586735.1, read as the reverse complement.
GTAGAGAGAAATGATGGTTCTCTCTGTTTTGTTAGAGACTCCTCATTGTAAAGGTAATGAGAGTCAAGATACTGTCGCCCTTATGGAAACTGTGTTGATGTCAACAGGAAGGGAGATGCGACTCCAAGAAGAAAAAGTGCTTCATGAAATCCACTGGATAAGATTAGGAACTGATAAGGAAGATGGATGAAGTCGAAATGCAGTGAGACTCAAGAATTCCCTTAGTTGGGGGTATATGTAAAGGATGAGTGACAACAATCATGAAATTGGATCTAGCGTCAGGGGGATGACTAGACATGGGTTAAATTGTGCCAGAGGCATAAGAAAGTGGAAAAAATCATAGATCATGGGTATATGGACTGTAGGATACTCGAGGTTTATGGACGATGTCAACAAGAGTAGAATATGATGAATTCCCCAACCAAGGGCGACATGGGTTGCTTTTCCAGTACAAGAAGGTCGCCAAGGGAGACAACAAAAGCTATGTAAATGTTGGAAACAAAGTCTTTTTACAATTACCAAATGAATAAAGAATAACTTGGTATGAGTGTACAGATATAGAAATTGGTGCCCCAGTGCAAGATGGCTTGGCCTGTGAGGATGCAAGTTGTGTGGAGAACTAATGGAGGGTGGGGTCCCCATGGGTGGGTTTCTGTATGAGGTAAATGAATGGAGGGAAATCTGTAGATGGGGAAACTTATTGTGGATGAAATGGAGAGTTAATGATACTGCAAAGGCACATTCAAAATAGAACCGTGATGAGATAACCTGGGAGTCCATTGGAAAAGATATAAAAATGAGGAGAAGGAGTATGTGGTTGATTCTTGGAAATGCGTAAGACTATCGATATTCCCATCCCTAGGGGGTGAAATAAGCATGAGTCTCAAAGTGCCAAGGGGGACTATGAATGGGACAACTCATGTGGGGGAGAGTGCTACCGGGTGACAGTACCGAAATGCAGTGGAGGTGACAGTACTCCAGAGACCGTATGTAAGGATCCTATAGGAAAATGTCAGAGGGTGTGACTAGGAGATGCAATTGATATTCAGAGGGAATAATTACATTCCAATGTCGATCATATACCTGAAGGGGTGGCGTTGGTTGATGATGACCAAATACCTACACACATTAAAACCGAATACCCGATGTGAACAATCTCTAAAGATGAAGAACATATAACAATTATTTGATAATTTTGAACATGAGCAGGAGTACCTGAGTGTGTCATGGAAAAATCCTCCACTGGGGAAAAGTGTAAATGATAACCCACGGAAAATGACTGTGTAAGTGGCCAAAAATGGTTCGTAAAAATAAGTTTATGGGATCCTGTACCAAAAAATGAAAGTTGGGTAAATGGCTTAGATATGGACGGTGGGTCCATAATTCCATCCCAGTTTCACCGACACTATGGGTGATCAGGTGGTAGTTCGGTGGGAGGAGATGGAACTCCCCTTTTCTTAAGGACTGGTGAAGAAATATAATGAATTACGTTCACGGGAGCATTGGTATTGAGTGTCATAGGAATCTCAAGCAGATATGAGTGGTGTTCCGCAACTAATGTGTGGCGGATGTATGGGATAGGTGGGCAATGATGAGAGTAATGCCCATATTATGTGCATATGGCACAGGAGAAATTGCTTCAAATATATATATATATATATTTGTGGTTGATAACTCCGTACTAGCGGGGGATGTACTTGGTGGAGTGGCAAGCAAACGAGGTGCTTGAGGAAGCTAGATAAAACGATGTAGCTCAAGAAGAGAAGGATATTCTTGAGTGGAGTGTCCTTTTCTTTCACATAAGGCACAAGGGAGTTGAACTCAGGGAAGTAATGGAGTTTTGGGCTCATTCTGCCTTCATCTACCCATGGTAGTGGTGGTATTGCTACCCATTGGAGGAGGTAATGGTGTGACAAGATCCTGTAATGAGATCTGTATTGAAAATTCCTCTATCTAAGGAGGGAGAGATGGTGGAGGCACCATAGATGGTGGATGGAGATACCATACAGAGATGGCAAGGACCATGTTGGGAAGGGTGATGGAAGCAACTACCTGGAATGCTTCAGCTCCAGGTGAGGGGTAGAAAATGGGAATTTGGGTAATAGCCTAGGGGACTATCTCCCAAACCAATATTTTCGCCTAAAGGTGGGGGGGGGGGAGATCCATGAGAAATGGTGTGGTGGCACTCTCAGGGAACTCCTAAGGTTGTATTTCTTCAACTAGTGGAACTTTGATATGGGGAGGGGACTCAGTGATAGGAGTCTTGTCTCTGATGTATGTTCCTTTAGAGGAAACTACACAAATTTTTGTTGAAAAATATGGGTTTAGGAACAGTGGCACCCCCTGATAAGTGCCCAACATGGATGGGTCTTGGAATAATCTAGGGCTAATGTTGACAACTGGAAAATCATTCGAGCTAGCATGGACAACAAGGAGGATGTTATCGATGTTGGTGAAATGGTTAGGCTCGTAATGTGTAAGCTTCTCGATGGTGACAATCTTCCCATTATGGGGGAACATCATTGTACGAAACACAAAAGAGGTGATCACCTTCATATCATACATGTAGTTGTGTCCAAACAAGCTATTGTAATCAAGCTAGGAATCAATAACTTGAATGTCCATGAGGATGGTTTTTCCCCCAAGTTCTATGGGGACATTTTGACAAAGTCCTACAGAAGATGTTGGTCGACCGTCATAAGTTCAAAGGGTGATGGCAGATGGTACTAGCTCAGGGGAGCCAATTTTCTGCCATACATGATTACACATGATGCAAGTGGATGCACCTTCATCGATGATACACCGATAAATTGTGTTGTTCTAGATATTAACTGGTATCTAGAAGGCTACTTGTGCAGGAAGACGTGGTTCTCCACTATCTGAATCAAATGTGATCCGATGTGTGTCAACTGGGTCAATTGCCCCCGAGGAAGAAAGTAAGGATTTTCTCTCTAATGGACAGGTTTGGAGGACCTCCAACACAGATATGGTTGCAGGACATTGGGCTAAGTCATCAACCAGACTATAATTGTGAGTAGCCCTAGCATGAGGGTTATCCACATTCCACCATAAAGTCATACGTGGTATGCGAAGAATGGGTTTCGCATTAGGACGTGGAATCATAAATGGTTGTCCTACAGTAGCTGGAAGTGTTTCTGAGGTGGTTGTGGTAGATTCAGGAGACATACTATATTAATGGTTGCAGGTTTGCAGAAGAATTTCTTCGTTGGTGAGGAGGACATTGCGATCAACCGGATTCCCAGGTTGAGTGGCACTCGGGTTTGGATATTTCCCCATTTGTGGTGGGGTGGGATTTATCACTTGTTGGGTGTTCATCACTCCTCGGTATGGTATGAGGCTTTGAAAAATAGCTAGAGGCAGTGGTTGCAAATACTTTTGTGGGGCCTACTGAGGGGAAGATGGTGTTGGAGGGCCCTGTGAGTTCATGGATGCCCTCATCCATTGGAGATCAAGAATTTGGGGGAAATGATGAGTATAATGTCCATACTCACCACATATAGTGCAAGGGAAGTTAGTCCAAATATTTTTGTTCTTCCCTTGTTGTGGTTGATTTTTATTGGTGTCCCCTTGGGGGTCTTGGTATTGGTTTCCCTCAGCGGGATGTTTATGGGGATCATTCCCTCCTAGTCATGGCTTGTCATTGTTTTGGTTTTTTCCTTTCTTCTTATGAGTCGGATTGGTTGTATTCATATGTTCAAATGTATGAACATGTTGAATGGGAAAAGAATGAAAAAGGTTGACATCAGCATGTGGTTGTCCTTGTGGAGGAGCAATTGGCTGGGGAGGCCAGGAAATGGAAAATACACATTATTCTGTGGATAGGATCCATATGGCGTATAGGAAGTAGAGGTACTTCCACTATTTCTAGGGTTATATACAGGGGTTGGGGGTGGACCATCAGTGGGTATCAGTGGGGGTGCCCCCAATGAATGAGAGGGACCAATAGGATATGACTGTTGGTAAAGGGGAGGAGGGTAATAAGATGGACCTCCATATATCTACGGATATTGGGGTGTACCATACATAGTTGGTGGTTGGATGTATGTATTGTGGTGTGTTGTTGTACCAATCAATCCATCTGTTGAGTGAGACATCCCAAGTTTGTCCTGGCCAAATGGTACGGGTCTCGGGGCGTCAGGTAGTACTGTGTATAAGTATCCCGACTGTGCATAAATTAGGTCGTACTATTGATACTTGTTGATGGATTCCTCTTTAGTTTTGGGGAAGGTGGAGGCAACATCTTTGGCAAGGAGAGAGGTGAGTGATCTGATAAAGAAATCGAGGCATTATGATTTGGTGTTTTTTGCTTTGCATAAACTACGTCACCGACGCCATTCGTGAATGTGGTCATTGATATGCATGGTTGAGGTTTATTTAAACTCATAGATAATTTCTATACCATTGTCATGACGAACTCGTAGTTGAAAGAAGGTCAAAAATGTTTTGGCTAAGGAATCAAAAGTCACATGGGACCCTGATTTTTCGTCCACATACCATTTGGCTAATGGACCTGTGAGTGTGCACTGAAATAACCTTGAATTAATGGAGTCATCCATGATGATGTTTGAAGGGAACCATAAGTGGAAGGTCATGATATGGTTGGCAAGATCTTCTAACACCTTTCCTTCAAACTTGGGAATTTCTGAAGGTAGTTTAGTAGGCATAGCGGGCAATGTGGGGTAGTGCAATATAGGGTCGTTCGTGAGTTTACTCAAATCAGGTATGTTGAGGGAAGCCAAATATGGCATGTGGAGTGGCAGTGGAGGATTAGTTCCAGCCATGGTATGATCATGTTGTGTACCTGACTCTTGAGGGGGGTTGCATGGGGTTGTAATTCCCCCTTGAGAAGAAGTTTTCCCCCCGCTTCCTTGTAAAGGAGATCTAGTAGATGGTTGTCCTTGGAAATTAGACCCAAGTAAAGTGGAACCAAGAAAAGTTGATCCCAAAATAGTAGCACTCACAGGGGTGTGATATGGTTGAGTCGGTGAGTTGGCGAGACTAGGAACTCCTCCTAAGATAGGAGGGATATTTTGCAATCATCTGGAACGACGAGGATTTTGTGGGTCCCCAATGATGTCCAAATATAAAAGGGAATGTGTGCAAATGGTGATGAGAGAAATAAATGAACAAGAGACTTGTATAATTTGGACCTTCACAATATATCTCACAATTGCATGTAATCAAAGGAGCATCATACATAAATCAATTGAAAAGAAGCAGACATGTGGGTAGGTGGATTTTGTCTGCATGGGAGAACAAAGAAAAAAAATGCTTGTGTCCTAAAAAAACTTAACGTCCTTATTCTCACTAGACCTTCCAATATTACTCAACAGTGGGTTCTAAAGCCACCGGAACAAGAACTAGTGAAGGATGAAACAATCAGTTATAATGAGGGGTAGAGGGTGCATATCTCGAAAGAGCTAGCGATATTTCCCAATAGCCACACAAAATTCGATCAAGGTACAATTGCAGCCCACAATTGCCACCTAGGTAGATGTCCCAAAATTTGGCCACTAGGTAGCTCGGTCAAAGTGCGACATTTATATTTTTGACCTCATAAATGGGTCACGGGCTAGATCTCTTCCAAGAGCTGGGTGACTCAAGGGGGGACACACAAAACAACTGTACCTCAGCCTCAAACCCTTCACGGGTATCTCCCTGCCTTATGGTGTTAGGAACACTTGACTTGAAGGATTTTAAAGTTCCCTATTTGTCAACTTCTAATGTTTGAAGATGTGAGAACCATATAATGGGGGGTTATTTGGATGACTACCCCCAAGATCCTACCTAGACTAAAATATTTCTTTTGTCCCCTCCTATGGAGGAAACTTAGTGAGTTTTTAGAAAAAATTTAGATGTGGTTGTTTGAAATATTGGGGGTGTGAACCAATCTTGTTTGAATTAAGTGGGTGTGGATAATTTCTTCAAGAAATAGTGGGACGTTTCAGAATCCCTTTGGAGAAACCTACTTAAACCTCCACAATTTGAGATGAAATTATGTGAGTGAGTAGTGACTTTGTGTGTGAGCAAGTGAACAAATGTGCCAATTTTTTAATAAGTTAGGTGTCAATTTCCAGCATGTGAAATTCTTGTGATCCTTACAAATCTTGATTACCTGTCTTACTAGATGCCATTGGTACAACCTTGCGAAATTTTAAAGTCCCTAAAGAACTAGCATGTGGACATATGGGTCCTTACCAATCCTTTAAACTCCCTAATTTGATTTATTCTAAGAAATATTTTGAACAACTATCCTAGATTGCAAGCATGTGGGCATGTATGGGTCCATTACTATAATCTTTAAACTCCCCTAGCGATGTAAACTAAGAAAGTAACTTCAAAAACTATCCTATCTTTGCAACATGTGGGCATATATGGGCCCTTAAAAATTTAAGATGTTTTGAAAGGAAACTAAGAGGAGCCCTAGGGGGGATTTGTCCTCTCCTAAATATTTTAAGGGAGATGAAATGTCTCCTTAATCATGCTTCTAATTCTCAAGATCGCTATATGGTGCGAGAGAAGAGCATACTCAATGATTAAAGTTTGATTTCTGGTCCCAATGCAAGTGTTTATATATGTGATAGTAAATGATCTCAACTTAACTTTTACAATCAAAACAATCCATCCATGTGGAAAATCAAAGAAAAAGAGGAGAAATATGGTTCTTTTTAACCCCCTAAGTGCCTATGTTTTGACTAACCCTTCATGTGGAGAGGGAATCTAAGTGTGGTGCATTTATAATATTGCATAAAAGCAAGATTTTGAAGGCTAGGGGCCTTCAAAACATCACAAAAAATCTTACAATGTTGAGATCCTAGACAGATGCACGGGTTACAGTTCAGATAGAGGCACAGTGGGCGCACAATGCACAGAATGTGCAGTGAACAAAAGACTTGTGGGTGCATTGTGCTCAGAATGCGCAGAAAAACAAAGTGTTGTTGGCGCACAATGCTCGGAACATGCGTCTTTGGGCCGAAATACCTGCGCACGTTATGATATGTGTCGAGGGGGGATTTTAAGTGGAATTCTCCTCCTCTAGATCCAAACTCAACGCTTTGCAAGTAAGGCTAGGCCAGGTATGATCCCTGCAAGGCAAATGGGTCAAAAAAAAGTGCTCAAACAACCCAAATAGGGAGGAAATTGATACCTTATCCCCAGTATGGTCGCCAATATGTTGTGTCCCTCTCACCACTTGAATGTGAAAAAGAAGGGCACATGCAAGTCTAGTTGGGTCTGCTATATAGGAAAGGGGTTATTGTATGAATCAAACAATTCTATCACATGAAATAAACAAACAACTAAGCTAGAAACAACTAAAGAAATAAAACTAAAATGCATGAGGAAATTAGAACCAAAATAAATCAAACAAATGACCAATAATCATGCCACCAACGGATAACTATATTAGTGGGCAAACACCATAGAGAAAGGAGGACTTATGGATCCCCTCTTCCTCCTTGGGAGGGATCTTGAGTCCCCTATGTGAGAGCTCTTCTTACAAATGATAAACTAGAAATCAATTGGTGAAGAAATCCAATCCTATTCCCTCAAGGCATGAGGTGAATAGGTTATTGAGATGATGCTAGTATGCCCCAAGAATAAAAGAGGTTTCTTGAAGGAGAATAGAGGCAGCATAACAATACAATGAGATTCTTGAATTATTAGTGCACCCATGGCCTCCTTTTATAGCATGTCTTTGAGGCAACATCCAATCGATCTTTAGTGTGAACAAGGGGCCCTTTAGGGCACCCTTAGGTATTTGACCAACCCCCCATTCGGATTCAGCTCAGATTTGAGGGTTAAATCAAGTTGGGAGTTGATCTAGAAGTGTGTGAGGGGCCGACAAGAACCATAAATGCATCATTCACAAGTGTGCATGGCTTTTCACGTACACATTCATGCATATGGTGCATTGTGCACTCTACAGGCTTCTTTGGCCTGTGCACTGTGCGAGCACTTCCTTTAGTGTTTGAGTGCATGTCAATGTTTTGACCATTTGTATAGTTTTTTCTCTTGGAAATTCGTTTTTGGTGTTGTAGGTGAACTAATAGGTGTTTGGAGATGTTGTATTCATGTAACCATTTGCATGCGATGTTGCAGATGAAATTTCATTGATAACAAATATGTAGTAGTGATAGAATGACGGGTGATGAAGATAGTGATGGGATCCTTAGAGTTCCCCACAACATAGTTAAAGGAGCAATAAAAGACATTAATTCATATTGACTTAGTCGTCTCTTAGTTTACTACATAAATTTTGTATGAGTTACAATTGTACACAATAGAGGAACTTCAGGTGCACGCAGTATCGACCTCGTTGGAAATAACCAAGACTATTGCAGATAAGGACATACTACAAGTATAATATGAAAAAATCAAGTAGGAGCTCAATGAGGAAAAACAAAAGGAAGAAAGAGTAAAATAGGCAGTCGAAGGGGGTCTACAATATCATTCCAGAAGTTCTAAGTAAGGAGGATACCCCATTAGAAGAATAGGTGACCAAACTGAGCAAAGACATTCAGGACTTTTGAACAAAGATAACCAATTTAGAGGAAAAAAAAAATGCTAAGAACTCCCCTAGAGGAAAGGGATAAGCGTGAAACGAAAACCACTACCAGCATAGAGAACATCAATAATATGGAAGGAGAATGCATTAAGTTGTATGAAGAGAGCATAGGCTTTTGGATGAAGCTGAAACAATATGTGGAGCTGCAGGAGATAGGCTAGAAGATATATGTTGCAAAGGATAAGGTGAGAAAATTCAAAGTAGTAATGAGTACATTACTGCTAGCAGAGGTGGTAATAGAAATGGATGAAAATAGGAAGATCTATTTAGATATAAATCAACTATAGGTGGTGTCGCAGGTTCGTATGCAAAAGATTGAAGTATTGCAAGAAGAATCATGTAAGGTCACAACAGAGTTAGCAGACACTCAAGGAATGATCAAGTAGGTAGCGCAAGAAAATGCTGACAAATTGAAGACTCACTTAACTATAAAACTAGTTGAGGATATTTCACAACAGGAAGTACAAGTCAAGACAAAAGCTGCAGCGGCTAGTGATACACTAGAAAAAAATTTGGCAACCTAGAAGTAGACTTGAAGTAGCTCAGGATGAGCCACATTTTAGCGTTGGGGGCCTGTTGGAGAAAGTTATTTTGGAGAATTCTTGGAAATTGTGCAGGAATGGATTGCATGCCATTTAGGATAAGGAGAAACACACACACACATCATATGGAGAATGTTCGAGAGCCAGTGCATAGAAGGAAGAAAGTAGTTAGGATTTTGGGGACATTTTTTCCACTATGTAACCATTTTGTAATGGGCTTAGCCCTATCGTAAAGTTATAAATTGTAATGGGTTTTTGGGTAGAGTGGTATATGATAAATGAAAAAAGTGATTTTTGGGTGAAGTTGAGTAAATTTTTGTTAATGATTTTTGAGCAAGAGTGTTTTGAGTTATGACTCTGGTTTTCGGAAGATAGACTCACACTGCAGCAAAATGATTGAGGAAGTTTTGGGTAATGTTATCTGATACATATTATTATAAGGATAGTGCACATCTATAAGGAGATTTCAATTAATCAAATAAGAAGCCAGTTGTTGTGGACGTAGCTCAGTTTGGGGTTAACCACGTTAAAACTTTTTTTCATGATGTGTTTTTTTGTTATGTTTGTGATGTTTACTATTACTACACAATGTTACTATTCTAAATATGTCACTTATGTATGTTTTTATGGTTATGAAAACTTAAGTAGATGATGAATGAATGAATGAATGTTAAGTGGGATAATGTCCCGCATATGGTATATTTAAGGTTAAGTAACGGAAACTATGTATATAGTAGATGAATGGATAATGAGTAGTAGGGCTATGTTGTATTCCTCACTTCCCCTCATCATTGTAGAACCTTGGTTATTACATCCCCTCTATATGCCTCAGGTGATACTTCACTTTCTTTGCAAGTGATGTTGAAAGGGCCAGTATCTAAGGGTTTCATTGGTTTTTTAATGATTAACCTTGGGTCTTCCAAAAGTGACACTACTTGAAGTTGTATTATCATACTAATTCCACTACTCTGACTACCTTTATTGTTATATTTTCTTCCTTCACTAACTAGAAGTGAAAATGTTTCATATCTTACCTCATTTCTAGGCAACAAACATGGGTTCGTGGGTTTGACGGAGAGTCTGGCCTGAGTGGGATGTAATCGATCTCCTTTTATTGGGATGATTTAATGATTCATTTCCTCTATGTGAAATATTCCTTAAATCTAGAGCACTACACCAGTTTCTCTTTCTCAACCTCACTATGCTTCTCTTCTCTATTAGCCAGAGTCTTCTTCCTATTGTACCAAAATATTTTTCCATTGTGAAATACTCTAATCTCTTCTTCTGTCACAAATTCTTCTTCTCTCGACATCCTCAACCAATCCATTCCTCATTTATTATTTCCTGCATCACTCTCTTCTATACACTCAGACCATCCCCTTGTCATCCCCCAGTCCCCCTATGTGCGTGAAGGTTCCTAGCTACTAGGGAAATCAGATTGCATCTTCATAACTCTCTTATCACACAACAACATTTTGATCTAAGTAGATAGTGATTTCAAATATATTCTGCGTAGACCCTTAAAGAACTCTCTTTCAAAAACACATACGGATGCGTGCAATCTATAGAAAACACAGTAATATAACCCCCTAATACACTATCCAACCAGAAATCAATTGCACACAATATTCGGTGACTTATAGTATTAAATTTCTGAATCAAATTAGGGATCCAATTCCTTAGAACAATAGTGTGAAATGTTCTTTTATTTTCAACTAACCTTTGTAACCAGTCAACCAAGACTATCAGGAAATCAAAAAAGAAAATATCATGTAAATCTGTAAATACATACCTCTGTAACCATAGGTATGAAATGAAATGTGGATTCTTATTTTGATATCCGAAAAAATCACACTATTTTGCCTCTAACAACTATCTGATATCTTCCTTCTTCTGCCTCCACATTCCCCTTAGTCTCATATCTCATTCCCGACAATGAAACCATTTGTTGGCACAGAGTGGGAATACTCGGGGTTCAACATTAATTCACCAACAAAACCCTAATATATCGGCCCTTTCGGCATCACCCACAAGTTGGTGAAATCTCACCCAAAGTATATATGGGGACTATAGTAACCAGGTTTCCACATTCATGAAGGAATGGGAGGCATTCATCATAACCATTATATTTAGCATTAGTTCACTATACCATTTATTGTGTGTAAAGAAACATAACAATAGATAACATATTCATAATAACATAAAGTAAATCATGCATGTGCAATACACAAAACAATCACATCACCACACATAGATACTATATTTTAACGCGGTTCACCCAAGATGGGCTATCTCCACAATGAGTGGCTTCTTATATTATTATTCAGAATCATCTCTTACAAAATATGCACACTACGCTCATATATTATGCCCTTGTCATTATCCTTTCCTTATATCTTTCTCTCTTCACTCTTACATTCACATAGTCATGAAGGAATGGGAGGTATTCATCATAAACATTACACTTATCATTTTTTCATTATACCATTTATCATGTGCATAGAATCATAAGATATAACATATTAATATTAACCATACATTATAGGTGTGCAATAAAAATAATAGTAAACACATCATGACACATATACACCAAGATTTAATGCGGTTCACCCAAGATGGGATACGTCCACAATGGTTTTACTTCTTATATTATTATTCAAAATCATCTCTTACAAAATCTGTGCATTGCACTCATAAATTATGCCCTTCCAGTTCTCCTCTCCTTCTATTTGTCTCTCTTCACTCTTACATTCATGCATACAGTGCGTACTTATCTCTCCTTACTCTCATCCACTCTTGATTACAATATTACATACTAAGTTACTTCTCTATCCCAACCCTTAAATATTTATGCAATTACATTAGGGTTTAGCCCTTTTCGATGGACCAAAATTCCTAATGAATTACAACTATCTTCCTTCCTTTACACACATTGATCCCTAAAATTGTGCCAACTACATTTCCTTCTTTTACATGCACTATGAAGCTCCCAAAACTAGTCCCAAAAAATTCTCATCCCAACAGTATCCAAAGAAACAAAGATGATCAAATAAAGCTACAAGACTAGATGGAAGAAATGAGGGATAAGTATCAGAAGGATATGGATTCTTTTGACAGAATTGTGTATTGGAAAAGTGTATACTAAGACCCACCAAGTACCTTTCCACTCCACTACCAAATAGAAGATAAAATAATAGGTATTTTTGATACTTGGAAACCTTTCTTAGAGGACATCAAAAAAATTCAAAAGATAGTGACAAAAACCTACAAGAGATTATGGAATGCCTTCGATGAAATACTAGAAGAATTCAAGATGGAGGTTATTCCCAACAATATTGATGATGGAACCCCTGGTGAAGTAACAATATTTGAAGTTTAATATAGAAGGGATGTCAGCCAGGGAGTTATTAAGCAGATTACAAAGGTTACCAAATAAGTCTTAAATGATTATTTGTTGAAGCCAATGAGACTGATCACGTTGGCCAAATATTTCATGAAGAAGACTAAGGAGGGATTGAATATGGAAGTAACAACTAAGATATGTGATGGAGAGATATACCTGGAGAAAATGCAGCTAAGTAAGATGGAAAAAATGTTGGAAGACTATGCACTATGGAAATAATATAGAGATAGAATGGAACTGCAGAGACTCTCATGATTGTTTCATTTTGTAATTGATCCTTCCCATTTTATTTTTTCTCACTTGTGTAAAATATGAATAAGGAATGTGAAATGATGAGTATGAACTATCCTCTAACATCATCGTAGTTACTAAATGTAAACAATCCCTCTTATTTATAAAAGAGGGAATTGTGAAAGAGAAAGATATTTTGGTTTGTTGTATATCAGAACAATATTTTTATTGTTGAATGCATAGAGAAAGAGACATATTGGATATTTATGATTCATATGTGTGTGTTTAATATTCTTCTTGATTCATATGTATACTTTGTGAATGTTATGGAACATTTTTGCATGAATTATTTCTTCACTTTGTTCTTGATATTTTTTTTTTCATGGATTTCCTTATGAGTATAGAAACATGTCATGGATGTAATATGTAATTAAATATTGTTATGTTGATTACTTGAATATATGAACTTATTATTTTTCTAGTTATGATATCTTTCACTGTGCCCATATTATTTAGCTTGCTCCTGATCACGATAAGATAGGTAGATATAGAGTAAGGTTAGAATATTTTTAGATAGTATTATTTAGATTTTTAATTCATGTTTTAATTCATTTGAGAACATTTTGTTATCAAATTCATATTAGAAAATATTTTAGAGTGGAAAAAAGGCCCACATACTGGTTGGAAACATTATACAATAGAAGAGTAGGTCTAATTGGGACTTTCCATTGGGGATTATGATCTAGGTGGATATTGGTGGCCACCCACCCGTTCCAAATTCCAACTGGCTCATCTTGACTATTTTAAATTCAACACATTTCTCTGTAATGGGGAAAGTTCTTTGTAATTGTCGGTTATGCACTTATAGGGTTGTCCTAAATCCCTACACAGAATCCACGTGGATATTGGTGGCCACCCACATATTCCAACTAGCTTATTTTGGAAATTTTCATGTCAGTACATCTTTATGTACTTCTAGGGTCGTTTTGGGGCTCTAAGCAGTGTTTTCTTGGATTTTCACAGTAAAATTGTAGAAAAAGTTAGATTTTTATGGCATAATGCGTATTTCTAGAAAATACCTTTCCAACAGGATATCACGTGCCTAAAACAAAGATCGTTTGAAAAAGTTATGACCCTGGGAAGTTAATGTACTAACTTACCCCAATGGGGCCCATGGGACTTTTGGTGCTTCATCTCCTAGGGTTTTGGAATTCATGTTTATCATAAAAATTCCTTTAGAGCTTCATTCTAATCATCATCTTATGAATTATCGTAGTCGTCGCATCTCTTCTCAGAGATAAAGCTACCACCATCCTAGCAAGTCTTGCATTATGTATTTTTACAGTCTCTATACATTTATTTCATTAATAGAAATCAAGTATTAGTGTATTTCATTGTTTCTAGCAATTTTTATGTGTATTTCATTCTAATATATATGTTTCATTTCATTCCGAAAATAACCTGGATCAGTGGTATCAGAGCATGCTCCTCTTGATAATTTTTTAGTGCATGTCCCCGATAAGGTTTGAGTATAGCAAGTTTGGTCTTGAGCTTGTCTCTCTTGAGTAAAATCGTTATCGCACTCCCAAGAAACCATCTATGGCAATAGAAAATAAAAATGGTGGAGCGGAATATTCTATTAACCTATTTCTTGAGCAATCTATCACATGAAAGAGGGATGAAATGATGTAGAATTTTTCCCACATCCTTCAACACATGTCAATAAAAACAGGTTCATGTTCATCAAGCGACCACTTTGGAGGAACCTCTCCCTTCAAGGTACAAGTTAATTTTGATATTCCCATTTTTGAAGGTCAGATAGGTGCGAATGCCTTAGAAAAATGGTTGAATCTACTCAAAGGTTATTTCTTTGTTCACAATTTTTATGAGAGATAAAATATCACCTTCGCACTCCTCAAGGTTCTCACCCATGTCAAACATTGGTGGGAAACTTACTGGGAGAAAATTTCCACAAAATAATATGGAATATATGGGGTCGAGCCCACTTGGCATTTTTTGTGGATGCGATCAAGGAACAATACTTCCCTAGTGATAACTATGAAGACTAGTACATGAGATGGACTACATTGCAGAAAGAGAAGATCCAAATAGTGTTGGAGTTTCATTGTTGATAGTGGTAGCCAGCTGAGGTCATCAAACAGTTGGGGTTGTCAATAAAACCACACCCATAGCCATACAACATTGGGTGGCTTCACCGGGGATGAGATCTTTGTTTCATCTAGCAATGTCACATGTCCTATGGCATCCATCCCTTCAAGGATGAGGTAGTGTGTGATGTTTCCCCTCTTGATGTCTGTGATGTTTTTTTGGGCCAACCATATATGTGGAAACGTCATGTTGTTTATGAGTCTCAAACCCGTAGTATAATTATTACTTTGGGGGTCATCTCTATAGGATACTAGAGGTAGTTACAGCTATTTTTCCACCGAAATAGTGTCGCAAGGTAATCTCTCATACTACAAAATTCATCATGTTCACAGTCTATTCAAAAAATGCATAGAAAGACACTACAACCACTGCAATCGCAACACCTTTTATCTAGCAGAAGAAGATTTCAAAAGAGAGAGAATATATTGTTTCTTCACCTACACTGATGCCTACAAAATGCCTTGTCAAGCCCAGAGACAACAGGTTGGTAGAAAAGATTCAACCCCACCATCAACAAGTTCATGGAAGCCTTCCACGGACCAAGAAACACAACTTATCCAACAAGGCATGCATCTCACCAAGATTCAGATTCAGAAAATGTCATCCCCTCTTCCATGATCACTCAATGCAATGGTGACCATTTCTTCCTAATGGTGGAGGATTGATCCATGTGGATATTGGTGGCACCCACCTGTTCCAAATTCCAGTTGCCTCATCTTGATAGTTTTCCAGTTCAACATGTTTCTTTGTAATTGTGGGTTATGCACTTACAGGGCTATCCTAAATGCCTACACAACATATAGGTGGATATTGGTGGCCTCCCACCTATTCCAATTGGATTATTTTGGAATTTTTCATGTTAGTACATCTTTATGTACTTTCAGGTCCATTTTGGGGATCTAAACAGTGTTTTCTTGGCTTGCCTTAGTCAAATTGTAGATGGATTTAGAGTTTGATGGAATAATGTGTAGTTCTAGAAAATACCTTTCCAATGGGCTATCATGCACCTAAAACGAAGATTGTATGCAAAATTTACAACCCCGGGAACTTAATGTACTAACTTACCCCAACGGGCCCCACGTGACTTTTGACGCTTCATGTCCTAGGGTTAGGTTTTGGGATGTATAGGGTTTTGGAATTCATGTTTATAATAAAAATGCCTTCAAAGACTCATTGTAATCATCATATTATGAATGAGCATAGTCATCACATCTCTTCTCAGAGATAAAGCTACCACCATTCTAACGAGTCTTTCACTCTGTATTTTTATAGTCTCTATACATTTCTTTCATTAATATAAATCATGTATTGTTGTATTTCTCTATTTCTGGTAATTTTTATGTGTATTTCATTGTAATATATGGGTTTTCATTTCAATCTGAAAATAATATGGATCACATTCTCCCTTACCTTCTTGACAGAACATTCAGACCCATCAACACCATCCACAATATCAACTTGCATATTTTATCTTTAATAAATTTTAGCTCTAACAGATTTTTTATTTTCTCGTGTTTTTTTTTTTTCAAGGAATATTGAGGCAGTTACCATTTTTCCATTGGTATCTAGTGGCCAACTTCATTTATCCCTAAGGAAAACTATATTTAGCTACATCTATCACTAGTAACAAGTACAACCTATGTGCGATTTTGAGGGAAAATTGCATCCTGATGTGTCACACTTTGGTTTAAGGATGTATATTATCTCAATCAACATTATTTTGTCCAAGGTGCCAAATATAAATATAAAATCACCCCTATTGTATCAGTTTAAAAGGAGATTTGACGACCAAAATACATTACAAAAAAGAAGATTGATGAGTGGGATAAGGAGTCCTGCAAACCAAGCATCCATAAAATACCTACAAGAAAGATCAACATATCAAATATAAATCTTCCCCAAGGTGGGAATACCCATGCTTAGGTGTGAAGATATGAATGACTGCCAAATTGAGTACATTATGGATCCATGAAACATATAAAATGAAAAATCATGGATGTGAAATAAGATACACAGTGGATCCATGTCAAATATAATATTGCAGGCATAAGAAGATACTAAGTGGATATACATTGTAATATACATCAAGAGGACAACATGCACTTTGGGAAGTGTGAAACTAGTCCTCAAAGTACTCTTAAAATAGTGATACAATATACGTAACTCAAGTCAATAGCACCAAAAAAAGGATGCCATTATAGCCCAAGGTATTCAATTTGAACTCCACAATCATGCAAATCTGCATCATGTGCATAAATGATGTAATGTCAAGCAAGGTAGAAACCATCATATCACAATTCATAGAGGTGCATTGTTGATAGATGTGAGGTGACCCACTGATAATGAAAATGGGGCCCAAAGTACAAATTACAATCTAACAAGTGTGCATAAATGATTTTACAATGAACACTTGTAGAGTCAATCATGCAAGGGAAATTAGGGTATACCCACTATCAAATGTGAGGAAACCTACCACTAATGATTGCAAGCTCCAAGATACTATTAGGGTCTCTAAATATACATCCTAGAAATTGATTTGACATCTATAAGAAGGGGTCATACAGAAGGAGGGAATTAGGGAATCCCCCATCAACTAACATGAAAAAAGGACTAGGGAATTGATATGATACATTTTTATTGGTAGATGTAGAACACACCACCAAGTACAATATAACATAGGGAAGGTCGATGTAAATGGTCAAAAATTATAAAAAAGGGTTAACTCATGTTAAAACTTTTATTGAACATTTGCACGACATAATGAGGATTTGGACAACAACTAACACAAAAAGGACCAATGATATAAGTCTACAATGAAAGAGGAATTGAATCACTCTCCATAAGTATTAGAAGAATAACCAATTGAAGGATTTAAAACTCACAACCATAGAACATCTCCCAAGGAAATACTAAATCCCAACTATAAGAGATTAGAACAAATAGGTGTCATGTTCAATTTTAGCCATTAATATTATTCACCCTTGCACTAGACAAGTTGCGTACACTCATAAAGCTATCTTATTCACAGATGAAGGTAAAAAAAATGGATCCAAGTGATGAAACTAGTGAATTCCAAAATTCACTGCAGTGGAAAAGCATAAGGACACAAATGGCAGTGGAGTGGTAGGCACAAATGCACAAGTGTAAATAGGAAATTGTGAAACTAAATCGACAAAAATAATAGGATATTGCCAAGAAATGGCTAGAAACAATAATAAATAAGTATGTAGTCTCAAATTCCAAGTAATGGTGAAACTAACAAGGCTCTTGGGACTATAAAGAAAGCTCAACATGGGCACCAAATGGTAAAAAGAGTACTAGTTAAAGTATCCCATAGAGGGTATACACTAACAAACAAGTTGTGACCTTACAACAAATATGAAGAGAGAATGGTGGAACTTGATGGGATAAACCCCAAGGCATGATGTCGACACCATTCCAGGTTAAAAGTTCCAAATACAAGTGAAAAAACTATCACGAGATTCTAGTTTGAAAACATTTACCCCAAAAGTCTAGAAAGTCAATGCATAAGAACATTAAAGTGGTATCTCTTTAGTCTTGAAAAATCATCAAAAACACCTAATCCAGTGGTTAAATAATGATATAAAACTCCTTCATGAAATTTTGCGCATGAAAAGGGAGTCAAAATGGATTTTTCCATAAAAAAATGATGAAAAACGCCATTTTTGGCCTTAAATGTCATTTTTAGGCCAAAAATGGCATAAAACTTGTTTAAATGAGGAAAAAGAAGTCATTTGTTACCATTTGACATTGTGAATTTTACTCTATGGAAAAAAAACCATTTACCCTCCAAAATTTCAGTGTAAATTGTGAGAGATTCAATTAGTGGTTTTGCAATTAGTCTAGACCATGTAAGCCTTCATATTATTCTCATCATTTATATCTGTTATATTTTTTTTGGTTGATTTTTTTATTGGGGATTGAATCCCTCTTGGCTTGTGCATGTGTAACCATGGGTTCAACACCTAATAGTCACCGCCATATAACCCTAGATATGACTATTACGTAGTAAAAGCATGGCCAACCACACATGTTACCAAGAACATGTGTAGTGTAGCCTTACAAATAGAAAAAATTAAAACTCAACAAGAAAACTAATATGGTTTTCCTTAGGGATTTTGAAGGATTAGATAGGATAATTGAGTGGAAGGAAAAAGAGAATGAGGTTGTAGATGTATCTAGAATACAATACCAACCAACAATGGATTCATTACACAATTATGGGTTGATGAAATTCTTCAAGAGTCAAAACATGCATAGTCAAGGAATGTTTCTATAGAGACTAGTCAACTTCTAGGATCTAGAGGATTAGATCTTCCAAGTGCACCATGAGATTATCCATTTAGTTTCTAAAGAAATCTACTTCCTAATATATCTATACCAATAAGGAGAGATAGTAGTCCTTATAGGACGGGGTAGAGGAAGTTTCCTAAGATAGTTCTCATTATTTATTTTTAGGTATATTAGTGATAAAGTTACTGAAATAAGAGTATAAAGTATAATTTCCTATAATCAGAAATTCTGAAGATGAAGGCTCATTTGTCTCTTTGATATTATTCATGATATGTTTCATGTATTTCTCTTTGATGATTCTTATCTTGTTTGGTTTTCCAATCCTTGGAAGCCATAAGTGTGACTAGTCAAAGGTGAAGTACCCTTGTAACTCATGTGACCAATACCTACTAAGAAAAAGGCCATATGCTTTAGGGATTTCCACTATGATAATATCTATGGCTTGATGGAAATTTTGGTTAGAATCTATTTGTATTAAAATGACTTTAGTTCACCTATCACTTTTACCTCTAATCTATCAAGATGAATTATGAGTGTTGAGCACTTTGTTGGAATTGCATTCAACTTTCTACAAACATAATAAGGCATAACATTTTAACATGGTCCCAAATATACCAGACAATTATGTATATTATGATTGAATATTTTAAAGGTCAACAAAAATGGGGAAGTTAGCGATTTTGGATGTTTCTCGAAAGAGTAACATTGATTGTTGCATTCTGCAAATTGTTACTTGTTTTATTAAACTTTTGGTAGTAGCTATTCGTTGCACATATGTGTTCTTTAAATAATTTTGCAAGAAATTTCATTGATGTTTTCTCTTGCATATGTCAATGATTAATATGTTTTATTTGATCTTCTTTAGGTCCTCAACGATGTTGTACTCCATAGAATCTTTACTACTAGTAGAAGGTTTAATAGTACTAGGAATATTTGAGGAAGTCTAGAGAAAAACAAAATAAATAAATATATACTTTTATTATTCGTTGGAATTTTAAATCAATAAGTGGACAAAATTATATTTACCAAATAATAAATGGATGCAACCCTTCACATGGACATGATTTCCTTTGAATTACTTATAATAGTTAAGTACAATTATATATTTAGGTTAATTACAAATAAAAGGGGGTGAAAATATACTTTAGGTATATTACAAGGTATCTTCTCTTGGAAATGCTTCATCCTTGAAGGATGGATACATTGAGTACACTAAACTAAATACTATATGTTCCCTAGGTCTTTGATAATACGTTCATCCATGTTTCTTTTGCACTTGGTAAGGTGCGTATTGGCATCTGCAAAGTTTAAAAATACATTTCTTCACTTGTATTTTTGTTAGGAATTTTACTATATCAAAGTGTTTTCCATTTAAAAACTACATGCATTCATGTGCGCTTTCATTTGGAATGTTGACATAGAATATCAATAATTTTCAAACTCAATTTGATTGTTCTATGTTGAGTGGTATTAATATGAAATCCCAATACATGATATGTTATCCTAGTGCCACAATCCAAAACATATCCAAGTTATTCCTTTGTCTTAATCTGATTAAGACATGGCTTGTACAATATATTTGTTAGATCTTATTCTCCATAACCTTATCATTAATCTTTCATGTAGGTACTTTATATAAGACATGGCTTGTACAATATATTTGTTAGATCTTGTTCTCCATAACCTTATCATTAATCTTTCATGTAGGTACTTTATTATCTTGGTGTCATGATTCTAATGGTCCAATTTTAACTAATTTTAACCACGTTATCCATAGGAACACTTCATCCCCGTATTTAAGGAAGAATCTACTGTTATTGGTTAGTGAAGGTGCACTTCCCACCTTTTCCTTCATTTTAGGATCTTATTCCATGTTTTTAAGATTCTATTTTCTATGTTTGAGTTCCTTGAGTGATTCAAGGAACCTTATCCCATGAATCAAGGAAGGGAAATTATTTACTATGGTATCTTTAGATGTTTCCTATTTTACATGATTTATTTATAGATTATATCCACTTTTTAGAAAATTGAACCACCACTTGTCATTCTAGGTAGTTGTGAGATAGTTAATTCATTATTGAGAGATTGCAGGGCTAATCAGGGAATATAAACTTTAAGTTAAGTAAAACTAGGTCTCCATTCATCAATCATACAATTCTAATTGCCTTATTTAGAATTCGAATTTCTTGATGTACTCATATTTTTCATTCAATTCGTAATTAATGAGAAATTACTTATGTACTCCAATATTTTTCTCTTCTCAGTGTATCCTTTATTTCTCTCTTGTGATTTTTTTAAGAATATTTCTATTCATTATATTTCTATATTTCTTTGATCTCTTGCAAGTGATTATCAAATTTTACATGGTATCAGAGAAACATGGATTCTAGGAGGACCATATATTTTTTTGCAGGAAGAAGACACGTCAAGAGAAACCACAATATATAATATGGATCAGCCCCAACATGCTATTATTACTCCATTCAAATACCATGAGTGGAAGTCTAAACAAAGTATTCTCTTGAGGAGTAAGGGTATTTATAAGATTACTATGGGGCATGAAGATGAACCAAACTCTGTAGTGGATAAAGCGAAGTACTTTCACGGGATGAATGAATTCATTGGGTTGTTTTTCCTTTCAATGTATCCATATATTTAATTTCATATCACATATAATAAAACATTTAAACAAATATGTACCATCCTAAGGGTATTTTCGATAAGTTTGATAAGAAAAATATGATGAGGAGACACTAATTGGATATCAACGAGCTCATTGTATAGAGCCCAAGTAAATTCAACACTATTCATGAATTTTTAACTAAGATTAAATTCATGTTGTTTGAGCTCATTTTTTTGTGATATTAATAATACAAAGGAGCACTTGGTGCTCTATGTTTTGTCAAAACCAAGTCCACAATACTCGGTGTTTGTATCTTCCTTCTATACTACAAAACTAGATATGGGAACCACATGGAAGATGCCATTCTTGGATGATTTTTCTCTCACTTTCAGTCAAGAAAAATATAATGTAGTTCATATGGATTACCTCAAGTCCTCAAAGGCCCATTCCCTTTCATAAAAAGAGGGAGATAAGATAGGTAGCAAGACAAACAATAAAAACAAAGGAAATACAGACCCAGATTGAAAGAAAGGCCCAAATCCTAAATCCAATGAGGATACCTCATACTCCAAAGGGGGGAAGAAAAAGAGAAAATAAAATTGCATCTAATATTGATCCATTTGGCTATTCCTGGCCACCCACCTATTCCAACTGGCTCCTCTTGTCCATTTTTAGTTCAGCACATTCTTTTGTGCTTCTTTGTAATTGTGGGTTCTAAACTTTTGGGTTGTCTAAATCCATACACATCTTCCAGGTGGATATTGGTGGTCTCTCACCTAATCCAACTGGATTATTTTGTATGTTTTCATGTCATCACATCTTGTTGTACTTCCAGGGTCGTTTTGGAGGCCTAGAAAATGTTTTTTTGGCTTGCCACAATAAAATTGTAGATGGAGTTAGAGTTTGATGGTGGAATGTGTATTTCTCTGAAATACCTTTCCAACAGGCTATCACGCGCCTAAAACGGAGGTCGTATGCAAAAGTTACAACACCGAGAAGTTGAGGTACCAACTTACCCATAGGGGCCCACATGACTTTTGACGTTTCACTTCCTAGGGTTAGGTTTTTGGATGTCTAGGGTTTGGGAATTCATGAGTAATATCAAAAAGGCCTCTAGAGCCTCATTTTAATTCATTATGCTCAGATAGATGCACGTAGCAGCCACATCTCTTCTTAGAGATAGATACCACCATTTGAGCAAGTGTTTTAGTTCTGCAGTTTTACAATTTCATCCTATGTCATTTATTCAATAGAATATACTGTTCATTGGATATATGTGTTATTCTTCATATATCCATGTTTATTGTATTCATTTTTTTAATCAGCTTGTTCCGCTCCTAAATCCAAATCAGTGGTATCAAAGCAGTCTACTCTTCATTCATTTTTCGTCATGCATGTCCCCAACAAGATCTGGGTAAAAGAAGTTGGGACTCGAACCAATCGAGCCACTGCAAGAATAGTCGTGCAGATCCTAACAACAATCCATGGGGGATGAAAAGAAAGATGATAGAGCAGAAGATCCTATTAAAATGTTTCTCTATGAATCCCTCGTGTGACAAAGGAATGAAATGATGGACAACTTTCCGCATATCCTTTGATGGCTACCCACAAGAGAAGCATCTTCATCAAGCGACCATGCAACCCCATTCAAGGTACAAGTAAATTTTTATATTCCATTGTTTGAAGGACTTATAGATGCGAATGTTGTAGATAAATGGTTGAATCTTCTCGAAGGGTATTTTTTGGTCCACAATTTTTTCGATAGGGAAATTATCACTTTGGCACTCCTCAAGGCCATTCCCCATGCTAAAGACTAGTTGACTTACTTTGAGCAAAGTCCCGTAGATAAATCTTCAATGTTTGTGGTCACCCCTACATGTGATTCTTTCTGGGACGCCATTAAAGAACAATGCTATCATTTTAGATGCTACGAGGACTAGTACACTAGATGGACCACCCTATGTTAAGAAAGGGACCAGATAGTATCAAATTTCACCAATATTTTCCATACCCTATGCACCAAATTGGGTATCAAAGACTCTGAGCATCATCTGGTGCTCAAAGACCATGGTTTTTTGCATAGATACATTCAAGCAGAAATGGATTTTCTGGACATCGCCTCATTGGGCATAGCTTATAGATACATTGTCAAGATCGAGCAGAAAAGGCGAGAGTTTGGATCTACAAACCTCTCACAACTGAAGCAGGGAAAAGGCCGTACCTACCCACACAAAAAGCTACCAAGTCGATATGGTCGCCCTCAGGACAACCAGTCCAAGCCGCAACACTAGAAGGGAAATGAGAAGATGAAGGACACAGGAAAATGGTGTGAGTGCCATAAAATCCCTTGGCACAACACCGAAGAATTCTGCTCCAAGAAGTCAGTCATGGAAAAACTGAAGGCTTCTGAGTCAGAGGTCGATTCTTATTTTGAATCAAATCTTGAAAGAGGGAAGTGGATTATCGATGTTGTACCCAGTTCCAATGTCGCTACAACCAAAGTTAGGCCAAGTGAACCAGAAGAACTAGAGGAAGGGGAACGCCTCTTTCACTTGAAGATGTGGGTAAAGAACCTGATTTCAACAGAGGTTGTCAAGCAGATGGATCTTCCAACAACACCGCAGCTGCAACCCTACACTATTGGCTGGCTTCTCCAAGGAATAGATCTTTGTGTCGTATTCCCTATGAAATTAATACTTTCAAAGATGAGGTACTATGTGATATTGATCCCCTTGAATTTTGTGGTGTTCTTTTAGGAAAACCATATTTGTGGAAGCTCATGTTGTGTATGAGTCTATACCTCACAGTGTTAATATTAATTTGGGTCAACAATTGTACAGGATACCAAAGGTAGCATCACCTACTAATATTTATTTAATATCTTCTAAGCAATGCAGTAAGGTCATTTCACAGACCCGGAAGTTCATCTTCTTTATGATTTGTGCTCACAGTAAGTAGAAGGTCACTACCACATATGTGGCCTCTACACAAAGCCACTCTTTGCAGCATAATAAAATGGAAGGGATCGTAAAAGAATACAGAGACATATTCTCCTCACCTACAGGGGTACCAACACATTTCCAAGTCAAGCATCCAATTGATCTTACCCCCGGCACACCTCTACCTAATGGACTAGTCTGTCATTGCTTGTTGATGGAAAATGTTGAAATCAGGCATCAGATCCAAGATCTTCTTCAAAAGGGGTACATTAGACCCAACTCTTCCCCTTTTGGAAGCCCAATTGTACTGGTGCAAAAGGACGAGACTTGGAGACTTTGCATTGATTGTAGATCCTTAAAAAAAATCACAACCAGGAACTGGTACCCCATTTCGAGGATTGATGACCTTCTTTACCAACTCAAGGGGGAAAATTTCTTCATCAAGATTGACCTAAAGTATAAATACCATGAGGGTCCCATCGAACCAACTAATGTTTGGAAGATATCCTTCAAATCTAAATAAGGTTTCTTTGAATGGCTAATCATGCCCTTTGGCTTAACAAATGCACCAGCCACTTTCATGAGGTTGATGGATGATGTATTGAGACCCTTCACCAACTCCTTTGAGGTGGTATATTTGGATGACATCCTCATGTTCATTAGAACATGGGAGGAGCACATGCATCATATTCAATAGCTTTTGAGCACTCTGCGACAACAAAAGCTATATGCCAACCTGGAAAAATGCTCTTTTGGCATGAACATGTTCCAATAATTGGGATACATTGTTGATGAGAATGGGGTACATGTTGATACAACTGATATCCAATTCATATGTGATTGGCCAGCCCCAACCACACTGACCGAGCTTTGAAGTTTCTTGGGACTAGCCAACTTCTACCGACAGTTCGTGTTGGGATTCTCCCATATTGCATGGCCCATCAGCCAGGTGAACAAGGGAGGTGGAAGGGCTAAGTTCGTGTGGGAGAAGGAACAACAACAAGCATTCGATGATATGAAGCATCACGTGTGCCGATCTCCAATACTCTCCTTACCAAATATGCAACAACCATTCAATATTGAAACTGATGCATCTGACTATTCTATGGGTGCAATTCTCATTTAGCACGGTCATCCGGTGGCATACCATAGTGAGACACTCTCAAATACTGTTTGAAAATACACCACCTATGACAAGGAAATGTATTCCATTGTACAAGCCTGTTGTCAATGGTAACATTGCATTATGGGAAAGGAGGCGATCATACACACTGATCAAAAACCTTTGCAGTTCATACAGACATGGGGGAAATTGCAAAACGAACACCATCAGAAGTGGTCCACCTGCCTGCAGCAGTTCCATCTCAACATCAAGTATAAGACAGGTATCTCAAATTGTGTCACTGACTGCCTCAATCAACCTCCTCTAGCTGAAATCACCACTGTGCTCCATTCCTGTGGACATGAAGCATCTACGTGGCCCCAACTTTATCAGCAATATCCAAAATTTTCCACCACTTATCAACTCTTGGGTATAGGCACGACTGTCACTGATTTTCACATTTAGGATGAACTATTATACCACCTGGGCCATCTCTATGTTCCTACAAGTGAGCGTGCAAAGATGATTTTGGACGCCCACTACAGTTGGATGGCATGACATTTTGGCGTGGATAAAACTATGGATGTTCTTCAGAAACATTTTTATTGGCCAAAACTTCGATAGGAATTCAAAAAGTATATCATATATTGCACTTCCTATGTCATTGCCAGGCCAACTATCAAGAAGCAAGTCTTATACACCCCTCTTTCTACTCTCGATAATCCTTGGGAATCCATCTCAATGGATTACATCTCTGGCCTTTCCTCCACCAAGTAAGGAAATGAATGCATATTTTTAGTCGTTGATCAATTTTCAAAGATTGTCATCCTTACATACTACAAGAAGAATATCACATCATAATATACTTCCAATATCTTCTTCGAATGAGTGTGGGTACACTTTAGGATACTAAATACCATCATCTCTAACCAGGACAATAGGTTCCTCAACACATTTTGGTCGATTCTATGGTCATTGTTGGACACCAAGATCACAAAATCCATTGTTTTCCACCCTCAAATAGACAGCCAAATTGAGGTCATTAATTAGATGATTGTGCACATCCTATGCATGTACAACTCTAAGCATCCACGTACATGGGACAAGAGTCTCCCCTATGTTCAACATAGTTACAACAGGGCTCTCCATAGCTCCATTGACCATAGCCCATTTCAGGTGGGGTTGTTATTCCAACCCTTGGGACCCATTGATGTTGCACTTCCTCTTTCCACCACACAGAAATAATATTCCCATGATCACTCTGTGATCGACAAATCCACCAGATTCATTGAGAGGATTCAACACATCCACCAACAGGTCCAAGAGATTTTGCAGAAATCCAATGCTAAGTACAAGCAGCGCCATGATCAACACAAGGTACCACACCAGTTTTAGGTTGGCGACAAAGTCTGGTTACATTTATAGAAGGAGCCTCTCATAGGTCCCCATAGGAAGCTCTGTCCACTCTGTTATGGGCCTTACACTATCACCAAGGTCATGGGTAGCAATGATTTTGAACTCAACACTCCACTCTTCCTCACCCAATGTTCAATCTGTACCTCCTTCAACCATATTTTCCACCATTATTGGACACCTCAAAGATCGTAGAACAACTGACACCCACAGAGCTAAAACTTGAATGCATGGAACAAGAATCCGTTGATCAGATAGTGGACACACAGGTCAAGGTCACTCTCTAGCAAAGGATCCAACTTTATCAGGTTGTNGATCCAGTTGGCTATTGGTGGCCACCCACCTATTCCAAATGGATCCTCTTGTTCATTTTTAGTTCAACATGTTCTTCTGTACTTCTTTGTAATTGAGGGTTCTACACTTTTGGGGTTGTCTGAAGCCCTACACGTCTTCCAGGTGGATATTGGTGGCCTCTTACTTAATCCAACTAGATTATTTTGTATGTTTTCATGTTAGCACATCTTATTGTACTTCTAGGGTCGTTTTGGAGGCCTAAACAATGTTTTTTTGGCTCGCCACAGTCAAACTATAGACGAAGTCAGAGTTTGATGGCATAATGTGTAGAAACCTAAAAGATATTTCCAACGGGCTATCACACACCTAAAACGGAGGTCGTATGAAAAATTTACAACCCCTTTAAGTTGAGGTACCAACTTACCCATAGGGGCCCACATGAATTTTGATGCTTCACCTCCTAGGGTTAGGTTTTTGGATGTCTAGAGTTTTGGCATTCATGAGTAATATCAAAAAGGCCTCTAGAGCCTCATTGTAATTCATTATTATCAGACGGATGCACGTAGCAGCCACATCTCTTCTCAAAGATAGCTACCACCATTTGAGCAAGTGTTTCAGTTCTACAGTTTTACAGTTTCATCCTATCTCATTTATTCAATAGAAGATATTGTTCACTGGATATCTGTGTTATTCTTCATATCTTTGTGTGTAACAACCCTAGTTAAATAATTAATTGTCATAGTTAAACATTTGTTTAAAGTATATTAAGTTTAATTAATCAATTAATTAATTGTCCCGAATTATTAATTGTTTAATGTATATTAATTAATTAATTAATTAATTAATTGTCTTGATTTAATAATTGTTTAATGTATATTAGTTAGTTAATTAATTAATAAATTAACTGATTAAATCTTTGGTTAATGAATTTGAGTTTAATAAATTTTAATTTATTAAATGAAAACTTGACGTATAGAATGAGGGAACC
>JASDQU010586734.1:37713-64247 GCA_032191745.1 Picea mariana | reverse complement strand
ATCCGTCGTAGATCTGGGCACGAACATCTGATTCGTTGATACATGAGCGGTGCATAAATGCAAGTGTTAAAGCATATGCGTCCAGAGAACTTAGGATAAATGTATAGCATGGGTTTTCCCGAGCTTTCACATGTTTATATCACCAAGGGGTTAGACAACCAACCTTTTAAGCATCCAAGACATGGTCCAACATTGATCATTGAGCTAGTTTTATTGAAATAAAGAAAACTAACCTATGTTCTAACCTAATTTCCTATGACAATTAGCCTAGATTAAACTTTTGGCCTAAGAACTTACACTATCCTAGGGCTATCTGACCAAGATTAGGTAGTCTTGACAGATTTATTCACTAACTAAGCTAGATCACTTGGCTAAGATTAAATAGTTTAGCCAAGCTTATTCACTATTCCTATCAACATCAATTTAAAAGAACTTGGCCATCCTTGAAAGGTATGGACCAAGTCACTGTTATTGCATGGGGTTCTAATTGAAATTCTTTTATGCCCTCTTTTATTTTCTTTCTTTTTCTTGTCTTTCTTTTCTTTTTCTTTTCTTTTTCTTTTTCTTTTTCTTTTCTTTTCTTTTTCTTTCTTTTCTCAAATTATTTGCAGAATGAAAAATCATTTGACAAAAAAAAACACTAAAGAGATAACATTTCAGTCACCAGTTGACCCTATAAATTATAGGGTTATAACACACTATTGAACAACTCTTCCGGGATGACAGTAGAAAGTAGGAATATTTAGGTCCGGGATGACTGTAGAAAGTAGGAATATTTAGGTCTTTCCTACATGCATGATAAAACCCTAAGTGCTAGTCCGTAGAGGGATTTCTCACTCACAACAACTGCGCAAGTTCGTTGTGCAAATATTTAACTTGCCTTAAAACGTCTTGTTGCTATGGATAATCCTTCCCTTTTAATAATTTGGTTCCTTATCCATTCGAGCATAAATATTGGCCACTGTTTTTTTTCTCCATCACCTCCAAGACTTGTGCGTCGTCTATATCCTCTCTGACAAGCTCCAAATCTCTCTGTTGTGCAAATGTTGAGTGCTTCCAATCGCTACGCAAACCCTGTGTGTTGAAATCCGCTATGCAAATCTTTCACTCTATTTTTTTCTACTCATTCTCCATTTGTTTCAATCATTGTTCAAGAGCCTTTCTTGGAGCCCATTGTAAGTTAGCCTTTGGAACGAGTTTTATTTTCACATAACCATTTTTCCTTCATTTTAGCTAAACTCTTGCTATCCTTATTGTTGCGTCAAATTTTCTACTATTGTTCATTGTTGCGTTGAGTCTTGCACCGAGTTTTCTATTACTGTTTGTTGTTGTGTTGAGTTTTCTACTAATTTTCCTTGTTGTGTCGAGATTTTCGTTGTTTCTTTGTTGTTGCACCAAGTTTTCTACTATTGTTCATTGTTGCACCGAGTTTCCTACCGCTGATTTGTTTGTTGCACAGATTTTTATGTTACTACATGTTGTTGCACACCATGAAAAAGTCAATATTATCGTTTGTTGCACAGAGGTTATTGTTCCCATTTTCGCTACGCAGAGGTTATTTCAATCTATTGTTGCACACTTGCAGTTCACAGAAGGTTGGCATATATCAACATCATGCCAACTCCTCAACGAAAAATAAATAATGTAAGAAGCGGGAAAGTTGGGAGGTTTGAGCCACAAAATTTAAATTTGGTAAACAAAGTCCCAGTGATCAATGTGTCCTTTGAACAAGTTGGATGCATGAGATTCTGTGAAAAGGTTCAGGGGTATAATGGACAGATAACCAAAAAAAATTCTCTTAACTTTAATGGTGTTAACACAGCTATTGCAGTGATCACTTTTCCATTTTCAGAGGAGACCATATCAGTTTCTATAGAGATTCCTATGGAGGGAGAGAAATGGTTTAAATCCTGGGAAAAATGGCAAACAATGTCCAATCCAAAGTTGACCAGCTAGAGAGTAGCCTATTCCATTTTACCTTGGTGAAGATTTTGGTGGCTTAAGAGCTTGGAGATTTAAACAGGGGCTGGGATTCCTTCTTGACTTTATCAAACATTTCCCTAGATCCTAAAGGAGAGACTCCCTTTTCTTCTAAGAAATCAAAATCTCATAGTTCAGAGGTAAAAGGAGGAGGTGTTGATGAAAGGGGAGAAGGAAAAGATATTGAGAATCCATCACTCAGTTAACCAGCCTTGAAGAAAAGAATCAAACTATGATTCAGTGATGAACCTAAGGAGACATAGTGATGCAGGAGCATCGCAAGCAGCCAACCAAGCAAGCATGAAGGCAGAAGACAGCAGGAAAGTGCAACATACATTTTGCACGCTTTGGAAATGATTTTGAAGCATTAATGTAATGGTTAAAAGGAAGCGTACTTGAATATTTTAAACATATCATGAGCGATTCACTCTCATCTGTAGGAGGTAGAGGCATTTATGCCCAGTTAATGAAAGTAGGTAGATTTAAATTCCAAAATTGACAGTTTTAGGAACAGGAGGGAAAACGAATATAGACACCCTCATCTTTGTATCATTGTATCAATCAAAGATTGTATGATTAAGCACATTAGCATAGAGGAGTAGCAGAGAGTTGAGAAGAAGAACTCATGTACAGGAGCTTTGAATTAATATATGAAGCTTTAATTCAGATTCATGGTGTTATGATGTTTTCTTTTTGTACATTTTGAATGGTCTGCTTACAGTTGTTTTATTCTATCTGTCATGCAATTGTTGTTATGATATGCATGTATGATTTCATGTTAAGTTTTTGAAGTCTGAGAGAGAGAGGAAATGAGTTTCAATTGTTTCTCATCCTGAGAGAGAATTTCCTGCAAGGAGTGCAGTGAAACATCCGCAAGGTGTGCGTTGACGAAGGTTCAGAGTTTATCTCTAAAAGATCAGGAGGGATACTATTGTTCTCAATTCCACAGAAGTGCAGGCAAAGCACAGAATCCATGCAAGGTGTGTGCAGGCTGGTCAAGATCTTAGAACTTATTAACTAAGGTTGAGAAATCGAAGGATTGTTGTTGCAGAGAAAGTGCACAGAGTCGGAAATTCAAATACTTAGAAGTATTTGATGGATTTCTGCAAGGAGTGCATGCAGAAGTCTTCTGAAGACTCGAAGTCACAAGGAATCTCAGGAGGAGCAGTGTTTTCAAAAAAATTTGAAGAAATTTCAAGAAGGTTGATCCCTTCGAAGTATTCAAGGGGAGAAATTGGACGGTCGAAATTCTCCGAGGAGAACTCCCGAAACAGTGAGGACAGTAGGATCTACAGAAGCTGCAAGGTGGATAAGGGTAGACGAACCCATCACTTTGGTACCCAAAATCAACGTGGGTAGTTGATCTTGATCTGTTGGAGCTGTCAGATCATTTCAACAATTCGGAGTTCGTAAGTCCGAAGTGCAAGCCAAAACCTTTGGTTGATCAAATCCCTGAAATGTGAAAGGAGTTTCATGTATAAAGGATGAGTGACGAGGTCAGAATTTTAGAACTTTAGAATTTGGGATTTCGGAGGTCCTGAGGACAAGAAATCGGGACACAGCAGTGTGGAAGACCCAAAGTCACAAGTCATAACAAAACTTGATGTGAGTTTCTGGATTTCGGTAATTCAGGATTCGGAATACCAGAAGTCTTGAGTACAAGGAGCTTGGGCCCTTGAATTTAGGATTTTGAAGTTGCAAAATCCGGGATATTGTGAAGAGATATTTCGGCATTTTGGGAATTGGGATTTCAACATTCCCATTGACAAGAATTTGGGCACTTCACATGAGAACCCATGAAGTTGCGAAATGCGAAATAGTGTGAAGTGGCGTTTCGGCAATTCGGTGTTTCTGGGTTCGGGAATTCGAGAGGATAGTGTTCTAGGATCGAGAGTATTGGACTCCTGGTACTTGAAAGTCCGAAATCACGTGGGTCATCGGATCGAAGGGAGGATTATAGCCATTGATCCCATTGGAGATATTGTTTCAGAGTTCGGGGTTTATGGAGGTTAGTGAGCTGAAACCCTTACATCAGGACTTGCGAAATCGTGAAGTCCAAAACCCTAAAAAGGTGTAAAGTTCCGATAGAAGCCACTCTTTTGCTAAACATTTCGGGTTTCGAAATTTTGGTAGTTATGAAGGAAATAGGTCGAGATTCCTTGTTTTGAAACTCCCGAAGTCATGAAATGCGATATAGTTGTGTAGGAGGACGCGACCAAGCATTTTGGTAAAATTGACATTTCGGGTTTCGAAAGATGGAAAGGTCGAGAACCTCAACAACAGGATTCGCGAGATTGCGAAACCTGAAATCCCGAAAAGGAAAGCCCTGATAAGGAAAAAGAGAGCGATCATTTTATCATGGTTAGGGGAGTTGAGTGGTGCTTTGTGTTGGTTCACACGGGCATACTCATAAGGACCTGTGGAAAAACACTGTTGTTGTGTGTGTAAAGAATTTCCTAGAGGAAATAAAAGAGACAGTTAGACTCTAAGGGAAAAATTGATAGATCCTGTGCAGACCTCGATTCTGAGGATTGGGGGTCTGCGTTAGTTGTGGTATCAGAGCCCAGAAAAAGTTCTTTTTTTCTATAGTAGAGGAAGGAAGAATATTTCTCAGCCAAGCTGCCGAGAAGGAGAGACATACCAATGCTTGATCCAGTGATGGAAAGAGAAATGCGTGAACTACATGCCAGGCTTGATGCCATGGAGAAAGCACAGAGGCACAGAGTCAACGCTAGGGATATCAGTGAGGCTGATAGTGAAGATGAAGCTGGACATGAAGGAGAAGAAGTTGCAGCCGAAGATGCATCAGATGAACACCTATTCAGGGTTGTTGCTAGGATAGGTGCCAAAGCAAAAATGGACATTCGAGTGTATGAAGGGAACCTAGATGTTGAAGAGCTTCTAGACTGGATTAGAGTTATGGATAAATATTTTGACTATGAAGATGTCGAGGAAGACAAGAAGGTCAAGAACTCTATTACAAGACTTAAAGGGCATGCATCATTATGGTGGGATGAACTGCAGGCTGACAAATGGTGCAAAGGCAAGCAGAAAATCAAGAGTTGGGATAGAATGGTTGCGAAGATGAAGGCAAAATTCATACCCAAGGATTATCAAATTACTCTATTTTGGAGGATGCAGAACTTGAGACAAAAGCTGATGTCAGTGAAAGAGTACACTAAGGAATTCTACAAGATAAACATCAGAGCAGGTCATCGAGAAAGTGATGATGAAAAAGTTGCCAAGTACATGAATGGTCTAAGATACAACATTCAGGACGAGATGAGCATGATGACCCTTAGAAATGTGGAGGATTCTTATCACATGCCTCTGAAAGTTGAAGAGAAGCTGAACCAAAATCAAGGTCAAAGAGGTCGAGGCAGAAGTCAAGCCAGAGGAAAAACAATTGCCCAAGACAAAAATCAGAAACCTAAAGAAGAGTGGAAGAAACCTCAAACTCAAACTAAGAGAGGTGGAAGCTCACGGAGAGGATAGTATGCTGATAGAAATAATTTTCCTCGAACCAGAGGAAGAGGAAGAGGCAGAGGTGGAGAAATAAAATGCTTTACCTGTGGAAAAAATGGACACAAATCCTATGAATGTCCAGATAGAAAGAAAGAAGGAGGTGAAACTCACATTGCCGAAGCACAAGGACGAAATGTTGAGGCAAAAGATGCTGAAGGTAGAAGATCACTGATGATGAGAAAAGTTCTCTTAACGCCATAGAAAGAGGAAGAGAACCCAACCCAAAGGAATAGACTTTTTCAGACTGCTTGCAAAACAAAAGACAGGGTATGCAAAGTCATCATGGACAGTGGTAGCACAAATAATCTCGTTTCTAAAGAGATGGTAGAAAAGATGGAGCTGGAGACTATTGAGCATCCAAGACCATACAGAGTCTCATGGCTACAAAAAGGACATCAGTTAAATGTCACTAAACAATGTTTAGTTGAATTTAAAATAGGAGGATATAAGGATGAAATACTATGTGATGTCATTCCCATGGATGTTTGTCATCTATTGCTAGGTAGACCATGGCAATATGACAGGAATGTGATTCATGATGGGAGAAAAAATACATACACCCTGGAGAAGAATGGGAGAACTCACATGTTGTTGCCAATTAAGGATAAAGAAGTGAAGCCAGAGGTAAGAAACATTTTACTTCTCATGAGTGGGAAGGAACTTCTTAAGGAGGTTAAGAAGAAGGAAGATACACAATTCATTGTGGTCAGGAAGCCTAGAATTGTTTTAACCAGTAAAAGAGTGGATGATTTATCGGAGGAAATCCAGGAGTTGTTGGAAGAGCTTGTTGATATAGTAGTGGACAAACTACCTTGTTCGTTGTTGTCAATCAGAAGTATAAGTCATCACATTAATATTATACATGGAGCTAGTTTACCAAACAAATCTACCTACAAGTTGATGCCACAGGAGAACGAAGAAGTCAAGAGACAGGTCCATGATTTAATGGACAAGGGATTGGTTAGAGAGAGCTTGAGTCCATGCGTTGTTCCAACAGTGCTCAGCCTAAAGAAAGATGGAGGCTAGAGGATGTGTACAGACTCAAGGGAAATCGACAAGATTACCATCAGATATAGATTTCCTTTGCCAAGGATGGATGATTTGATGGATTGCTTGGGTGGAGCAAAAAAATTTTCAAAGATTGATTTGAAAAGAAGATATCATCAAATTCGTATGAGAGAAGGTGATGAATGGAAGACAACATTCAAGACAAATGAAAAGATGTATGAATGTCTTGTTATGCTATTTGGCTTAACAAATGCGCCTAGTACTTTCATGAGATTGATGAATGAAGTCCTGAAGGATCATTGTATATCTTGACGATATACTGATTTTCAATAGAACAGAAACAAAGCACTTGAAGCATTTGGCTACAGTGATGAGGAAATTACAACAAGAGAAGTTACTGATTAATATGAAGAAATCAACATTTTTGAGGACAAAACTCATTTATTTGGGTTTTTTTATCTCTGCAGATGAGATGAAAATGGTTCTGGATAAGGTAGAGGCAATTAAGAATTGGCCATCACCGAAGAGTATATTTGAAGTTAGAAGTTTTCATGGATTGGGTAGTTTCTACAGGAAATTTATCAGAAATTTCAATGGAATTAGCGCATCGATGATGGACACGGTGAAGAAAAGACACAAATCTTTTCACAGGATAGAGGAAGCAGAGAAGAGTTTCAACTTGCTGAAGAAAAAGATTACTGAACAGCCAATTCTGGTGCTGCCAGATTTCAGTAAGACATTTCAGGTCAAGTGTGATGCTAACGGATTTGCAATAGGAGCGGTTTTGAGCCAAGATGACAGACCAATCACATCCTTCAGTGAGAAACTGAATGAAGTGAAAGTGAAGTACTCCACATATGACAAGGAATATTATGCGGTCATACAAGCACTGAAGAAGTGGAGGCACTATTTGGTTCCTAAAGAGTTTGTTTTGTACAATGATAATCATGCCTTACAATTCGTAACTGAACAGGAGAAGTTGAACCAAAGACATGTTAAATGGGTTGAATACATGCATAATTTTACTTTTGTAATTAAACATATTTCTAGAACTGCTAACAAAGTTGTTGATGCTTTGAGCAGGAAATGTTTGTTGATGCGGGAATTTAGAGTCAAAACTTTGGGTTTTGATAACCTCAAAGAAATGTACAAGGATGACCCAATTTTAGGGAAGCGTATGAGGCATCTGAGAATCCAATTCTCAGGGACAGAAGCCAATGGACTGAATATATGATCCAAGATGGATTATTATTCAGGTGCAATCAGTTATGTATTCCAAAATCCTCCATGAGGGAGAACCTACTGAAAGAAAAACATAGTGGAGGATTGGTCGAACATTTCGGTCATGACAAAACGTTCTTGAAATTAAATGGCTCATATTTTTGGCCAAGGATGAGGACAGATGTCAAAATATTTATGGACAGATGTAGAATTTGTCAGCACACAAAGGGAAAAAGGAAAAACATAGGTTTATACCAGCCATTACCCATACTAGAGAGGCTGTGGGATGCAGTGAGCATGGATTTTATATTGGGGCTGCCAAGAACGCAAAGAGGATTTGGTTCAATCTTTGTGGTGGTAGACAAATTTTCAAAGATGGCACATTTTATACTGTGCCAGAAAACCAGCGACGCAACTCATATTGCGAACCTGTTTTTCAAAGAAGTTGTTAGACTTCACGGCTTACCAAGAAGTATAGTTTCAGATCGAGACACCAAGTTCGTGGGACATTTATGGAGGAATTTATGGAAGAAGCTGGGGACAAGTTTGTATTTTAGCTCAGCTTATCATCCTCAGACGGATGGGAAAACAGAAGTTGTAAACAGAAGCTTGGGAGATTTACTAAGGAGCCTAGTGATTGAACACCACAATCAGTGGGATCACATTCTGCCACATGAGGAATTTGCTTATAATGATTCACTCAATAGAAGCACAGGGCAGAGTCCATTCCAAATTGTGTATGGAATGCAGCCAAGGGGAGTTTCTGAATTGAAGGATTCAGAACAGATTGAATTCAGAAGTGCCAGTGCAAAAGATTTTGCAGAGACAATGAAAGAACTCCACAGCCAAGTGAAAGAGCGATTGCAGAATTTGAATCAAGAGTACAAGCACAGAGAAGATCAACACAGGTGAGAACTTCAGTTTGAAGTTGGCAATCTAAATCTTGCACATCTGAGGAAAGAAAGGTTCCCAAGGGGAACATATAACAAACTGAAAATGAAGAATATTGGACCATGCAAGATTGTAAAGAAATTTGGGGAAAATGCATATGAGATCAAATTACCTGATGGGATCGAAATTTCCCATCTCAAATTTGTACCCTTATAAAGCTGAAGAAGCATGGGAAGATTATGAACAGACAGGAGTTCAGTGGACCAAACAAATGCCTATAGCTGCAAAACCACAGATGGAAAGTATAATTGATAAGAGGGTCAGCAGGAAGACCAAGAGGAAAGAGTATTTTGAATACTTGGTCAAATGGAAGGGGCATCCAGTTGAAGATGCCAGTTGGGAGGATGAAGTAGAAATTCAGAAGCATGGACAGACCATGCAAGAACTCACAAACAAGATTCCATGAAGATTTTCAAGAAAGTGAGTATGATGTAAGAGCATCGCAAGCAGCCAACCAAGCGAGCATGAAGGCAGAAGACAGCTGGAAAGTGCAACATACATTTTGCACGTTTTGGAAATGTTTTTGAAGCATTAATTTAATGGTTAAAAGGAAGAATACTTGCATATTTTAAACAGATCATGAGCAGTGTGCTCTCATCTGTAGGAGCTAGAGGCATTTATGCCCAGTTAATGAAAGTAGGTAGATTTAAATTCTAGAATTGATAGTTTTAGGAACAAGAGGGAAAACGACTATAGACACCCTCATCTTTGTATCATTGTATCAATCAGAGATTGTATGATTAAGCACATTAGCATAGAGGAGTAACAGAGAGTTGAGAAGAACAACTCATGTACAAGAGCTTTGAATTAATATATGAAGCTTTAATTCAGATTCATGGTGTTATGATATTTTCTATTTGTACATGTTGAATGGTCTTCTTATAGTTGTTTTATTCTCTCTATCATGCAATTGTTGTTATGCTATGCATGTATGATTTCAAGTTAAGTGTTTGAAGTCTGAGAGAGAGAGGAAATGAGTTTCAATTGTTTCTCATCCTGAGAGAGAATTTCCTGCAAGGAGTGGAGTGAAACGTCTGCAAGGTGTGCGTTGATGAAGGTTCAGAGTTTATCTCTGAAAGCTCAGGAAGGATACCGTTGTTCTCAATTCCGCAGAAGTGCAGGCAAAGCACAAAATCCATGCAAGGTGTGCGCAAGCTGGTCAAGATCTTAGAACTTATTAACTAAGGTTGAGAAATCGAAGGACTGTTGTTGCAGAGAAAGTGCATAGAGTCGGAAATTCAAATGCTTAGAAGTATTTGATGGATTTTCACAAGGAGTGCGTGTAGAAGTCTTCTGAAGACTCGAAGTCACAAGGAAGCTCAGGAGGAGTAGTGTTTTCAAAAACATTCGAAGAAATTTCAGGAAGGTTGATCCCTTCGAAGTATTCAAGGGGAGAAATTGGACGGTCAGAATTCTCCGAGGAAAACTCTCGAAACAACAAGGACCGTAGGATCTACAGAAGCTACAAGGTTGATAAGGGCAAACGAACCCATCACTTTGGTACCCAAAATCAACGTGGGTCGTTGATCTTGATCTGTTGGAGTTGTGAGATCATTTTGGCAATTCGGAGTTCATAAGTCTGGAGTGCAAGTCAAAACCTTTGGTTGATCAAATCCCCGAAACGCGAAAGGAGTTTCCTGTATAAAGGAAGAGTGACGAGGTCGGAATTTTGGAACTTCAGAATTCAAGATTTCGGAGGTCCTGAGGACAAGAAATCAGGACACAGTGCTGTGGAAGACCTGAAGTCACAAGTCACGACAGAACTTGATGTGAGTTTCGGGATATCGGTAATTCGAGATTCGGAATATCGGAAGTCTTGAGTAAAAGGAGCTTGGGCCCTTGCATTTAGGATTTTGAAGTTGCAAAATCTGGGATATTGTGAAGAGGTATTTTGGCATTTCGGGAATCGATATTTCAGCATTCCTATTGACAAGAATTCGGGCACTTCACATGAGAACGCCCGAAGTTGCGAAACATAAAATAGTGTGAAGTGGCATTTCAGCAATTCGGTGTTTCGGGGTTCGGGAATTCGAGAGGACAATGTTCTGGGATTGAGAGTCTTGGACTCCCGGTACCTGAAAGTTTGCAATCACATGGGTTGTTGGATAAAAGGGAGGCTTATAGCCGTTGATCTCGTTGGAGATATTGTTTCAGAGATTGGGGTTTGTGGAGGTTAGTGAGCTGGAACCCTTACATCAGGACTCGCGAAATTGCAAAGTCCGAAACCCCGAAAATGTGTAAAGTTCCGATAGAAGCCAGTCTTTTGCTAAATGTTTTGGGTTTCGGCATTTCGGCAGTTGTGAAGGAAAGAGGTCTAGATTCCTTGTTCCAAAACTCCCGAATTCATGAAACGCGATACAACTGTGTAGGAGGACGCGACCAAGCATTTCGGGAAAATCGACATTACGAGTTTCGGAAGGTGGAAAGGTTGAGAACCTCGACAACAAGATTCACGAGATCGTGAAACCCAAAATTCCGAAAAGGAAAGTCCCAATAAGGAAAAAGGGAGCGATCATTATATCATGGTCAGGGGAGTTGAGTGGTGCTTTGTGTTGGTTCACACGGGCATACTCATAAGGACCTGTGGAAAAACACTGTTGTTGTGTGTGTAAGGAATTTCCTAGAGGAAATAAAAGAGCCAGCCAGTCTCTAAGGGCAAAATTGAAAGATCCTGTGCAGACCACGATTCTGAGGATTGGGGGTTTGCGTCACATAGGCTACCAGTAAACTATGCACTAGGTCCTCTGCTATGAGGTTTCCCATACCCACAATTAAAATAGATTTTGTTGTATTTGTAGCCCTGGAGATTAATAAGGAGAAAGTTAAAATAGGGGAGAAAGATGCATATGTCAAAGAGCTGCAACAACAACTCAATAAAGATCAACATATTATAACCCAAATCTATCAGGAGAACAGAGAATTGAAAAGGAATCTAACATAAAGGATTCCTGAAGCGCAACCACCACAAAGTAAAGCAAGTCAAAAATCTTCTACTTCATACACATGAGGAGAAAAAGAATATAAAATGGTTGAATAACCAGCTAAGAGAAGCTCAAGATGAGATTATCAAGCTTAGGGAAGAAAAGAGAATATCATAGGAAGGGATTATGAATCATTACAAGAAATGTATACCAGCCATAAACAATGCATATCCAGTCATTTCTAATATGCAATCAAATTTGAAGAGGAATGCATCTTTGTTGAGGCAGGTGGGAAATTTGAAGAGACAGAACTTGTCATTGAGAAAGGAAAATAGGAACTTACGTCCACAAGTGAAATTGGATAAATAAGCTAAGGAAACGTTGAATGATCTCAGCCTTTGTTTCCAACTAGATTCGCACGATAAACCTCATCATGAAGATTCGCTACATGAAATCACTACGCAAATATAGTTGCCAACACTTGCGCAATAGTAACCAGGATTCATTGCACGAGGGTTACAAGGTTGTCCAGCAGTGCATATGATAACTCATCACAACCGGATTTTCTATTTTTGGTAAATATTGTAGAGGTTGTTGTTCTCTTCGAAAGCAACTAGATCCATAACTCTAGGATGTAGTAGTTCGACTCCTAGCATCTAAGTGTGGCCTTAGTTTTCTATATAAGTTGACCATTTCGATGTAAAGAGGGCAAGAAGAAGTATAGGCATTTTGATCTTCAGTGTAATTTTTTAAATCTAATAGAAATACAAATGCAGAAGTCCTAAACTCCTTATGAAAAAAAATTTAAAGGTGGTGATATGAAGATTGTACTCTTCTTTGTATGTATTCCTTGTGTACTTATTTTCATCTAAACTTTACTTCTCTTTAAATTGGTAAATTAAAAGTCCATAATTCATCTAATGTTTCTCTAGACTTAACTAATTTAAATTATGTTTATCTTCTTAAGTAAGGTCAGGATTCATCCTTTATGATGTGTCGATCATGTTATGTGTTTGTGTTATTCTTTCACCCTACATAATCAAACTCAACACTAAATTTCATCACCTTGTTTAGTCTTTGTTCCTCTGAGGAGTTCTACCTACCAGGCATTGTTTTCTTTTGTTTTCAGGTGTTGACTCCATATCCCTAGAAATATTGTATCTATTTGCCAACAAAACTTGAAAAAACTATCTCAAACTTCTAAATCTAGCCATCAGTTCAAAGAAACCTCTCTATCGGAGATCAAGTCTCAGAGAGAGCCCTCTCTAGATTGGAAAGGCTAGTTTCCACTCTTCAATTGGGTTTGTAGGTTACCTTTGTGGATTGTTTCTTCAGCCCAACAATTTACTCAGCGTTAACATTTTGGCGTCGCTGTCGGGGACGAAATTGAAAATTTTCCCTGGAAAGAACAACTAAAATATTTAGATTTGATTCCTGAGCGTAAAAGTGAATCTAACACCTTTATTGGTTGAACTATTCTTACCCCGGTGACTTCATTTAATCAGATCAGTAGCATAAAGTTTTTTTTTAAGAAAATAAGAAATCAGGGACCCTAACAAAATTTACACTAGAAGGAACCATGATCTAGAACCTATAGCATTTGTCTCTGATCCTGAGAAACTCTTATATAAAAGAAAAGAAAATGCAATCAAATCATTTTCTTTCCTAGAAAAAAATCTATCTTTTCCCAAAGATAGGATAAAAAGCATTGATGACCTTGACTTTGATTTAAAATTTGAACAAACCTTGTTTAGATCTAGATCAGATTCTAATTTGAATGAAATCATCTTTGATGAGAAGAAATTCCAGTCTTTGATTCCTACTTTTCCCATTCATACTATTCATATTCAGGCTGTCCCCACTACGACTGTTCAGATAGCTCAAAATCCTCCTAGAGCCATGGCAGCCAGATTTTCTCCTCTTGCCTTGCCTGCCCATTTGCATGATTTACCTCAAAATTATAATCAGATAATCATATCATTTGATGTTGAAAAGAATGTATCATCCCAAAGACATTTAGATTGGTTTAATGATTTGGTTGACCTAGAGGAGGTAGATCATGAGGATGTAAAAGTTAGTCCATTCGCACAAATTCTTTCATGAGAAATCAGAAAATGGTTCAAATATCTTCCTGCAGCAAGCATCCCTGATTTTGTATCCTTTGAAACAATTTTTCTTTCAATATGGGGTGACAAGAAGAATCCTCTTCAGTTTCTAACTCAGTACAATAACACAAAAATATCACATAATGAAACAGTACAAGAGTTATAAACCAGATTTATGAAAGTTTACAATTCAATTCCTACTGAAGTAAAACCCCCTCCTAGAGCTGCCCAACTTTGATATGTCGATTCTTTTGACAGTGTTTTTTCCTTCCTATTGAGAGAAAGAAGATCCAATACACTAGATGACATGATGAGTGATGCAATTAAAATTGAGGTAAATATGATGGCCTCAGGGAAGATCAAACATAATCCTGACAAAGATGTGAAAAAGGTCCAAGGAGAAGCACAACCCTCAACTTCTCAATCATCAGATGAGAAATTTGATTTGATGACGAAAACTATGGAAATATTCATGGGAAAAATGTCCTTCAATAATAAGCCTACCACCAGAGATAAAACTGATTTTCAGCCCAGTAATCAAAATTTTAGAAGAGCTCTGTTTCCATAGATCAGACAAAAATACCAGAGAAATCAAGGTGATCAACAAATAAAACCTCCTTTCCAAATAAACTATGCAAATGAAGATTTTGATTAAACAATTGAAGGCAATATGCATTGTTGTGATGATACAAAAACAAATGTGTTCTTAAATAAAGAATAACATGATCAATTTATGGATGTAAATGATAAGTTTATGTAGAATAATGATGGTATATTGTCAATGAAAACAGAAGAGTATAAGAAGGGAGTTCAAAATTCTATTATGTAGATTCAGAAATAGTACAACCTCAAAAGAAAAAAGGTGCCTACAAATCCCCCAAAGGCAAATCCTACAAGGGATCTTCGTATTAATAGACCTTCTTTAAGTCAACCTAAGAAAGACAGTTCATCAAAGGATGCAGTGGAGAAGGGAAAATACAAAGAATATACTTGCTGCAAGAAAGGAAGCAGTCATCAAAGAGGTAGAAAAAAACCCATATCCTTTTAATTTTGAAAGTGAAATGACTAAAATCAATTTTTTTCTTCCATTCAATGAGCTGATTAAAAATGGTGAATATAGAAATCAGATCATTAAGATGCTCAAAATGGAAGAATCCCCTAACACCTTGAATGTGCAAGATGATCACCCTATTATCTTGTTTGGCCCACGTGTGGAGGAGAGTGGTGATGTTGATGATGTCCCTCCTTTCTATGTTAGTCTTAAAATTCACGACATGACCTTACATAATGCCATGTTACATTCAGGAGCATCACATAATTTGATTCCCAAGGTAGTCTTGGATGAGTTGGGCCTAGATACTACAAGAACCTTTTCTCTTTTGAATCGAAGAAGGTGAAATTCTTGGGTTTAATCAAAGATATGGTTGGATCATTGTCTCAAATTCCAT
Organism: Picea mariana; assembly: GCA_032191745.1. NCBI lineage: Eukaryota > Viridiplantae > Streptophyta > Pinopsida > Pinales > Pinaceae > Picea > Picea mariana. The sequence goes on along the minus strand of JASDQU010586734.1, from coordinate 49,088 downwards.
CAAAACATATGATCATGGATGTGGTGGTTGCTGACATCCCTCCTAAATTTGGCATGTTGTTATCTAGATCTTGGGCTGCAAAGTTGAAAGGGACTTTGCAAATGGATATGGCATATGCTACTATCCCTGTTTTTGGCCAAGAAAGGATATTGTACAGAGAAGTGTTTCTCAAGTACATGGTGAGTAGAAAAAATCAACCAAATAACCATCCTATTTACTCTATAGATACTGAGGTTGGTTCCTCTATTTTCTATAATGACTTTTGTTTTGAATAGGAGGAGCCAATGACTATTATTACCATCAAACACAAATCTGATCATCAAACAAAGAAAATTACGAATCAGAAAAATAATGAAGAGGATGATATGTGGAATATGAGTTTTGATGGAGCTGCTAGCAAAGAAGGAGTAGGAGTTGGTGTGTTTATTAACCCTCCCAAGATAGGTACAAAACTATGTTCTTACAAAATTGATTTTGATTGCACCAATAACATGGCTGAATATGAGGCACTGATTTTGGGATTGAAGACTTTAAAAGAATTGGGTTCTAGGAGGATAGATGTACATGGATATTCTGAGCTTGTCATAAATCAGGTAAAGGGTATATATATCAGTCCAAGCATCCTATATTGAGGGAATATAGGAATGTAGTACTTGATCTTCTTGAAGATTTTTTAGAATACAATTTATCAGTGATTCCTAGAGGGAAAAATCTAATTGCAAATGTTCTAGCTACTTCAGCCTCTGTTTTCAAAATTCCATTTTTTCCTAACAAAAGGTATGAAATTGAATTCAAGAACAGACCAGAATTACTTGAAAACACTAAATATTGTCAAATACTTGAAGATGATAAAAAGGTAGAAAGATTCCTTCAGATGAGTGATGAATTTGCTAATTCAAATATTGATGATGAGTGTTGTTGTGAAGGGAATGAATATGAAACTATGTTCACCAATGATGATTGTTTTCAAAATCAGATTGTTGGAAGAGATATACTGCAGATCAAAAATAACATTATTCCCAAAGGCTTGGTCCCATTGGAAAATCTTTTTGACAACAACGATGTAGCCAGAAATCCTAAAATCACTGCAAATGATGAGGACATAGAATATTGCAACATTGGGACTCAGAAGGATCCCAATATCATCAAATTGTCCAAGACACTAAGTCTAGAAATTAAACAGAGGTATATCATCCTAATGAAGGATTTGTATGATGTCTTTTCATGGCGTTTTGAAGATTTAAAGGTATAGGATACTAAGGTAATTCAACATGTAATTCCAATCAAGGATGATCATAAACCTTTCAAGCAAAAGTTGAGAAGAATAAACCCTCTGTTGCTTCCATTGATTGATAAGGAGGTAAGAAAGTTGTTTGATGCAAAAATTATAGTGTCCTTAATATTTTCCAAGTGGGTGGCTAACCTAGTGCCTATCAAGAAGAAAAGTGGTGAGATCAGGTTGTGTGTAGATTCTCGAAATCTAAACAGGGTTTCTTTCAAAGATAATTACCCACTTCCTAAGATGGATCACGTCCTATAGAAGGTGGTTGGATATTAGAAGATATAAATTCTTGATGGTTTCTCTGGATACAATCAAATCATGGTGCATCCTGATCACCAAGAGAAGACATCTTTTACAACACCTTTGAGCACCTTCATGTATGCAAAAATGCCTTTTGGGCTTACGAATGCAAGGGAAAAATTCCAAAGGGACATGGACATAGCCTTTTCTGATGAGAAAGATAATTTTATTGTTATTTACTTAGATGATATCACTGTATTTTTCGTATTCTGATGATGAACATCTTAAACATCTAAGAAGGGTTTTTCAGAAATCCAGGAAGTTTGGCATCTCATTGAATCCCAAAAAGTCAAATTTTGGAATGAAAGAAGGAAAATTACTTGGACACATCATTTCAAAGGAAGGGATAAATATAGACCCCAAGAGAGTGGAAGTAATTCTGAATATTGGCACACCCAGGAGCAAGAAGGAGGTACAATATTTCCTAGGAAAAGTAATTGTTTTGAGAAGGTTTATCCCTAACTTAGTTGAAATCATAAAGTATATCAAAAATATTCTCATGAAAGGAAATGAAAAAAAATGGACTCCTGAAGCTAGGAAGTGTTTTGAATACATTAAAGTGACATTGACCAAAGCTCCAGTGTTAGCCAACCCAAATTTTGTAAAAGATTTTATCTTGTTTTCTTTTTCTTCAGAACACACCATTGTTGGTGTTTTGTTGCAAAAAGATGAACATAACTTTGAAAGGTCCATAGCCTATTATAGAAGGACTTTGATAGACTCCCCAATGAGGTATGACATCATGGAAAATAATGCATATGCCTTGGTGAAGTCCCTAAAGAAATTCAGAACTTATATCTTGCATTCCCATGTCATTGCTTATGTGCCTAGCAATTATGTGAAAGACATTTTGACTCATCCTGATCTTGAAGGGAGAAGGGGAAAATGGATAGTTGTAATGTTAGAGTATGACCTTGAGATAAAACCTACAAATCTTATTAAAGGTCAGGGGCTTGCATATTTGAAGGCGCAATCCAATTGTGATATCTTGGGAATCAATTTAATTGTTGTCCTATAAGCAAATTTAGAAGAAAAAACAGTCTCAAAGGTATCCCAAAAATTCGTTGATTCTCCTTGGTATGTTGATATTATATATGTAATAAGAAATATACAATCTCCTCCTAAGTTAAGAAAAAACAAATCCATATTTTTTAAGTCGAAAGAAACAAAGTTTTTTTTATTTTGGACCATTCTTTGTATTGGAAAGATCCAGGTGGAATCTTGCTAAATTGTTTGTTGGAGGAAGAAGTGAAAAAAACTATCAAAGAGTTTCAAAAAGGTGATTGTGGGGGGCACCATTATTGGAATACCATTAAGCACAAAATATTGAGTTCAGGTTTCTATTGGCCTAGTATTTTTTCCGATGTATACAAGGAAGTTTCAAGCTACCATGAATGCCAAATTTTTGATGGAAAAAGAAAGTTGCATCCTTTACCTTTAAAGCCTATCTCTGTTGAAGCACCATTCATGAAAAGGGGCCTTGATTTTATAGGACATATTTGTAAATGTGTTGAAAATTCACAGAATATATCTATCTAAACAATAATACACACATTTTTAGAGATAATTGGAAAAAGAATAAGAAGGAGAGAAAGAATGGAAGAATTCTCATTAACCGTTATGAATAATGAATAATTTACACATGATATACTATGTATAACTCAATGAGTTTGAATTGAGGTGAACCAATGCACCATAATGGTGTTATAGAGTGATCTGGACACACACCAACAGTTATGGCAGTGAACTGCCACCTATTCTAGTCTCTCAGGCAGTTACGGGAGTGAACTACCACCTAGTTGAGTTAACTAGTCAACTAGTCTTCAGTTAACTAACTGAACAGAGAGTAGTGAGGAGTTAACTCAGGGAATCAATTCTAATGTGCCACTCTGGTGATGATACCAAGGAAATGTTGAATTAGCATGGTGATGATCCCAATGTTTCATGGTGATGATCCCAATGCAACATATAAACTCAACTCAACTAGTCAAACTAAAGTGTGAATTGAAAGAGAATATTCTCCAGGTGGAATATTCTCTCCTAAAATATAGGAGACTGGATAATGACTAATTATGACTAATAAACAAATAAAAAACTTAGGAAAAATAAATCCTAGGTGTGTGTGAAGTAACTCCAACACCCCCCTTGAACATCACTATGGTGAAAATAAAGATTGGGTCCTGACAACAAGGCCATGTTAGGTACCCAAGTACAAAAGATACACTGAAAATAAAGTGAGGAAAGAAGGAAAACCTCATGGTAAAACCCCCCCATCAAGGTACAATGTATGTAAAAAGAAGACCTATAGTTGCAAGGCAATTGTGTCCTTCACTCCAAGACAACCTCATAGAGAATGGAATTTCTACTCAGTGAAGGTCTTGGTGAAAATGTTTGTCATCTATTCTATTGAAGGATAGAACTGTAATTTGATGATACCCTTGTGTACTAAGTCTCGGATGTAGTGCATGTGGATCTCGATGTGCTTCATTTGCTACCTCTGAATTGGATCTCTACAGAACTTCAAAGTGCTCTAGTTGTCACACCAGATGAAGATCGACCGATGAAACTGAATGCCCAACTTAGTGAGAAAATATTGTAGCCACATAGCATGAATGGTTATGTTAACTACCCCTCTGTACTCTGCCTCGGCTGAATATAGAGCAATGGCAGCTTGATTCTTGCTCGACCAACAGATAGGCCCGGAACCAATACTGAGTGAGTAACCATATGTGGACTTGCGATCAATGTTATCATCAACCCAGTCGAAATTAGTAATCCCAATGAGATCTAATGTGGAGTCTGTTGCATAATGAATCCCAAAGGTGATGGTTCCCTGTATGTATCGAAGGATACACTTTGCATGTTTCCAATGTAGCTCATGCGACTCCTGCATGAACCTGGAAACTGTGCCAACTGCATATGAGAGGTCTTGTCTAGAGTGTGTGAGATACAAAAAGCTCCCCAATAGTTGTTTCTACAATGTGTTGTCAACCAATGGAGTCTCCCCTCCATCCTCAATTTTGACTCCTAATAGGAAAGGAGTCGGAGAAAACTTGTAGTCTCTCATGTGAAATCTCTCAAGGAGATCTTGTGCATACTTGGCTTGAGATAGTTTGATGCCTGATGCATCCTGACTGATCTCAAGTCTAAGGAAGAAGTGTAGTGGACCCATGTTCGTCATCAAAAACCTGTCATAAAGAATCCTGTTGACTGCAGCAATCGCTAAATTCGAGAAACCGGTGATCAACAAATCATCAACATACAGAACTAAAAGTAGAAGTGAAGCAGCCATCCTGAGCATGTATACATTTGGGTCTGATTTACAACATAAAAAATTCTATGGCAATAGGTAGGACTCCATCTTGGCATACCATGCCCTCGGAGCCTGCTTGAGGCCATAAAGTGACTTATTCAGTCGACAGACCAAAGATGAGTCCTACATAAATCCATGGGGTTGCTCCATGTAGATCTCCTCAGAGAGATCACCATGAAGAAATGCATTCTTCACGTCCATATGATGGACTTCCCATCCCTTGGCTACCGCAATGGAAAGTTCCAATCGTATGGAATCCATCTTTGCTACTAGAGCGAAGGTATCATCATAGTCAATACCATGAACCTACTGGAAGCCTTTGGCGACAAGCCTAGATTTGTATCTGTTGATATGTCCATATGTTGTGCTCTTGGTCCTGTAGACCCATCTGCATCTGATAAGTTTCCTGCCATAAGGAAGGGGAGCCAAATCCCAAGTCTGGTTCTCGAGGAGGGAGTTGTACTCCTCCTGCATGGTGGATTCCCAAAAGGGATTTCCAGCAGCCTCGCCATAAGACTTTGGATCTAAATACTGAACCAAGAAAAGATGCCTGGAAGGCAATGGTTTATTGGAAGTGGGTGAAATAGGAGGGTCCTTGAAATCATATCGATCCCTTCTAGTATCAGTTGGATCACCTACGAGATCCCCTGCATCCTAAAGAGTAGTCTATGCCCACTTGGGCCTCTGCTCTGGCTCTGCAATTGCATCTAGATGCTCTGACTCTGCATTTGACTGTACTGAATCTGAATCTGAATCTAAATCCCCTAAGTCCTCTGAATCAGAACTCTCATCTGAAGAAGAGTCGACATGTGCATGCTCATCATCTCGAACAGGTGGAAGAGTAAAGGTGTCTTCATATGGTTATTGAGGTACATGCGAGACACTTTCCTTGAATTGGACACTACGCTCAATGATAAGTCGGTCCGAGGAAAGATCAATAAGTCGATATCCCTTCACACTGTCAGGGTATCCAACAAAATTTCACTCACTTCTCTGTGGATCAAGTTCCTTCCTCTTTTTAGAGGGAATCCTGGCCCATGCATGTGAACCAAAAATACGAAAGTGGGTCACTTCCAGTTTGAGGCCGCTCCAAGACTCGTAGGGGGTCTTATCCTTGATAGATCTATGGGGAGATCTATTTTGGATGTATGTTTCACAGTTAAGTTCTTCAACCCATAGTCTCTGTGGTAGTGACTTTGCATGCAACATGCAAGATGCCATCTCCTTTAGAGATTGGTTTTTCCGCTCAGCAACTCTGTTTTGCTACAGAGTGTAGGGAACTGAATGTTTCAACTGAATCCCTTCCTCATGGAAAATATTGTGGATCTCATGATTCACATACTCTCCCTCATTATCAGTTCATAGGAATTTAATCTTCTTTTCGAACTATGTCTCAACCAAGGCTTTGAAATCTTTGAGGTGTTGAGAGACCTCAGATTTTTTCCTAAGAAAGTAGATCCAAGTAAAATGTGAGAAATCATCAACAAAAATGATAACAAACCTCACTTTTTTGATGTATGGATGCAGAAAAGTCCCCTAAGGTCACTATGGATCATATCTAAAGGTGTGGAAGCTCGCTGAGACTTTCCTTTGTCGAATTTGTCTTGAGGGTGTTTCCCGAGAAAACATCCCTCACATACTCCCTTGGAGAAATGGATGTCTGGTAGACCATCAACTAATTTGTGCTTGCTAAGATGTTGCATGTATCTGAAATTCAAATTTCCAAACCTTTTGTGCCATATCCTACTACTTTCATCAGCATGAGTAAGCAGTAAAGAAGAATTAGGTTCAAGGAATTCAGAAAATGTATACAATCTAGACTGATGATTTACCTCACCGGTAGAAACCCTGGAGTTGGCTTGCATGTCGTATATGTCCATGGAATTTGGTGTGAATATGAATTTCTTTCCGGTGCTGGAATTCGTCATCTGATACACGGAGAGAAGGTTGATAGAAATCTTGGGAACATGCAGCACATTCTCAAAGATTTCGTTGGTGAGTTCAATCCTTCCTTTGTCAATGACTTCGATAGAAGAGTTATCCCCCATCAGAATAAGAGGACCTTTGCATGCATCCAATGAAGAATAGACTTCTTATGAGGTAGCCATGTGATGTGATGCTCCTGAATCTACAATCCAAGAATCGGGAGAGGAGTTGATGGCAATCAAGGCATGGCTAGAATTGCCTTTCTTGGAATTCGGATCTTTTGTCTTCTTCTTCTTTGTACCCTTGGGGATGCGATCTCCAAGGTTGTTTTGCTGAAGTATCTGAGACATCATATCTATTTGTTTTTTCATGCATGCAGATTCCGAATGGAATCCTTCATGATAGTAAGTGCATTTCTCTCCTTTTCTTCCCTTTTCTCCTTTGGATTTGGAGGCATCGGTGAAGGGTTTTGTGTACCCTTCCTTCTTCGTATCTGCATGAGATTTCCTCTTACCTTTATCTTTATATTTATGATATTTGAGGCTTCCATCATGCACAGTATGTGCATATGCCCTTGGGCCTTTGATTGCGCCCATGTTGATGAGCTTGATTTGCTCTTGTGTCAGGGATTCGATAAAGTCCTCAAGATAAGGCATCTTCCAGGTGGCTCTAGAGGTGAATCTGACAGTATGGAATATAGATACGAATACTGAGAATTTAGGACCAAGCTTGGAGAGAATGGTGAGAACCATTTGTTTCTCCTCCTTCAATTTATCAACCCTGCAAGCTTTGAGTTGCGACAGTAAATCCTTGAATTTTGTAAGGAAATCTTGGATATTCTCAAAGATTTTTGGATCCAATGTGAGAAGCACCACCTCCAGCATGTGTCCCGTCATCTCATTCTATTTTCTAAAGATCCCTTACAATATTTTCCAGGCTTCATTGGGAGTCTTACAGGAAGATATGTGAAAAAGAAGATCATGAGAGATAAGACTGCAAATTGTTCCGAGTGCCTCATCCATGCGATTTAAGTAATTGGATTTTTCTATGGCTGATGTCGGTTATGTATATGGATTCATGGTTAACCTATACAACCCTCTATATCAGATATGTATGGCTATTTTCTCCTTCCATGCAAAATAGTTGTAAGGTGTAAGAATGAATTCTTTTTGGAATTTCGTTTTTCCGCTGTCTTCAATCTTTTGTACCTGCAAAAATTTTTGGTGTAGCTTTTGCTTAGCAGTACGTCGGCTCTAATACCATGTAAATGTGTTGAAATTGCATAGAATATATCTATCTAAACAATAATACACACATTTGTAGAGAGAATTGGAAAAATAAGAAGAAGGAGAGAAAGAATGGAAGAATTCTCATTAACCGTTATGAATAATGAATAATTTACACATTATATACTATGTATAACTGAATGAGTTCGAATTGAGGTGAACCAATGCACCATAGTGGTGGTATAGAGTGATATGGACACAGACCAACAATTACAGAAGTGAAATTCCACCTATTCTAGTCTCTCAGACAGTTACGGGAGTGAACTGCCACCTAGTTGAGTTAACTAGTCAACTAGTCTTCAGTTAACTGACTGAACATAGAGTAGTGNATGTTGCATGGTGATGATCCCAATGCAACATCTAAACTCAACTCAACTAGTCAAACTGAAGTGTGAACTAAAAGAGAATATTCTCCAGGTGGAATATTCTCTCCTAAAATATAGGAGACTAGATAATGACTAATTATGAATAATAAACAAATAAAAACCTTAGGAAAAATAAATCCTAGGTGTGTGTGAAGTAACTCCAACAATATTCATCCACCATCATCATCTCATCATAGGTGGATACTAACATCCATGGACTACTTCACCAAATGGATTGAAGTAGTCCCCACAAGGCAAGCTATTGATATTGTTATCATTCAATTTTTAGAAAGAAATATTTTTTCTAGATTTGGTTGTTCAGTCAAGATCATTATTGACAATGCAACAACATTAAAGTCCAAGAGAATGGAGAAATTTTGCAGTGACTATAATATAACTCTTGTCCATTCCAAAGCTTATTACCCATAGGGTAATGGGTTGGTTGAGTCATCCAACAAAAGCTTGACCAGAATTATTAAGAAGCTTCTGTAGGAAAATAAGAAATATCGGCACAAAAACTTATCTATGCATTAGGGGCTGATAAGATCACCACCAAAAGGTCTATTTCTACATCACCTTTTCAGATTGTATATGGTACAGAGGCAGGTTTTCCTACCTCATTAGGACTTCCAATGATGAGACTGCTACAATAATAGGATGTTGAACCAAATTATTCTCTAAGGAAGATAAACCAATTAATCCATGTGCAACAAATGAGAGAACAAGTCTTCAAAAACTCACAACTACACCAAGATAAAATGAAAAGAGCCTTTGATAGAAATACTAAGGAATATTATTTCAAGGTGGATGATTTGGTACTGAATTGGGATGCAAGGAATGAAGATAGAGAGAAACATGGGAATTTTGACCATCTTTGGTTGGGACCATTCAAGATTGGTGCATACCATGGGAATAATGCCTATTTGTTTCAGGAGCTCAATGGATATCTCATTGGTGGAGGACCTATGAATGGAAGGTTTCTCAAACACTATCTTGCTTAAAAAAATCCAATCTCTCCATTTCATTGTAAATAACCATTTTATTTTCAAATGAAGTATTTCAACTCAATAATCAGCAAAAAATTGAAGCCTGAAGTGAAGGCCCTAAGTTTATGCTGAGTTTTGTCAAAGTTGTATCAAGAAAGTCTTGTAAATACATTTTTTTGTCGGTTTAGAGACTTTTGAGTCAAATAAATCCCATTGGTCAAGTGCTTGGTCTACTGTTCTTTTCTACCTCACTGGGAGGAAAGCGTCCCCATTGGAGCCAATTGTTAGTACCATGATTTTTGTAGCTAGATTTAGAGTTTGTCCAAAAGTTTTCAAAGTCATGCCATGATATTGGGAAAATCAAGACATTCCTAGATGAGTCATAGTTAGTGTGTCAAGGTTTATGAGGTCAGTAATCAAATAAAGAATGGCTTGAAATGTCAGTAAGCGATTTATCCATAAGTTGGTTTAAAGGGTGTATTATCTTTTTCATAAAAAACCATCATAAAGGAAAAAATTCAAGAGTGTAAAGTTCATCATGTTCAGGTTGTAATGGTCTACTTTCCTAAGTCTCGAGTCACATTAAAAAGTGGGAAGATATGTGTTAAGGTTGAAAAAAATGGTTAGGGTGAATGTCATTTCAAAAGGTATTATGGTTCATCATCACCTAATAATGAGGTTAGAAAAGGAACAATCATGGCATTCCATATCATTTGTATCGTTGCAAACTTCAAAGGTGTACCCGTTGCGCAATTTCGTTGCTCAAATATTTAACTTGCCTTAAAAAGTCTTGTCACTATGNTTATCTATTCGAGCATAAATATTGTCTACCTTTTTTTTTTCTCCATCGCCTCCAAGACCTGTGCGTCGTCCATAGCCTCTCCAACAAACTCCAAATCTCTCTTCTATGAAAATGTTGTGTGCTTCCAGTCGCTACGCAAACCCTATGTGTTGATATTTGCTATACAAATCTTTCACTCTATTTTTTGTTGTGCATTCTCCATTTGTTTCAATAATTGTTCAAGAACCTTTCTTGGAGCCCATTACAAGTTAGCCTCTGGAACGAGTTTTATTTTCACATAACCATCTTTCCTTCATTTGAGATAAACTCTTTCCATCCTTATTGTTGCACCTATTTTTCTACTAATGTTTGTTGTTGCATCGATTTTTCTACTACCTTTCGTTGTTGCGCTGAGTTTTCTGCTATTGTTTGTTGTTGCACCGATTTTTCTAATATTGTTCATTGTTGCACAGTGTTTTCTATTTTTTTTTTGTTGATGCGTCAAGTTTTCTACTATTGTACATTGTTGCACCGAGTTTCATGGTGCTAATTTGTTTGTTGCGCAGAGTTTTATGTTGCTACTTGTTGTGCACCGCACAAAAGTCACTTTTTATTCTTGTTTCTTGCACAAAGGTTATTGTTCCCATTTTCACTATGCAAAGGTTATGTCAATATATTTTTGCACACCTGCAGTTCACACAAGGTTGACATATATTAGCATCATGACAACTCCTTAATGAAAAATAAAGAATGTAAGAAGTGGGAAAGTCGTGAGGTTTGAGCCACAAAATTTAAATTTGGTAAAGGTAGACCCAATGATCAGGGTGTCCTTTGAACAAGTTGGATGCATGAGATTATATGAAAAGGTTCAGGGGTATAATGTGCAGCTGACCAAGCAGTTTTCTCTTAACTTTAATGGTGTCAGTGCAACTTGTTATCACATTAATTTGTAAAGGGGGGTGTTTTCCTAAGAAGTTGGCATTTTTGGTAAAAAGAGGCAAGACATGGGCTAAAACCCACTTATCCTAAGTTTTGTCTGCACAGGCACGTCACACTAAGTAGCGTGTGGATCTTGGGAGACGAGATCTATGCGTTCATATCTACAACGCAGGACCCATATCGGACCCCCCCCCGGG
>JASDQU010586734.1:23911-37678 GCA_032191745.1 Picea mariana | reverse complement strand
CGTCTCTCACCTCTGCCTGTCACATCTACCACTCCCCTTCTACCTCCCATTACCACACACCTAGCGTCCACTCACCTCTATGTCATATCCCATTTCACTTCTGCCAACCATCACCCGTCAGGTGTCCTCCCCTCGTACTCCCTCTCACCTCCACCTCGGCGGATTGCCCCCACTGCGCCTACCCCCATAGTCTCTCCTCAGTCTCCACGTCACATTCTCATGACACTCCGTCGTCATGCTTGTACAACTTAGCACCAACATCCTGTCATTTTCACTTTCCCAATCACCTTTCCTCTGTTACGTTTCGGATTGTAAAGTTTTGATGAGGTCTCTAGTTCTATGGTCATGTATTATCACTTGAGAATTCTTGTTTAATGGCAGTTAGTTTATCCTTCATTTCTTTTTCCTTTGATTCTGAAATCTCAGGCATGGATGATTCAGTCGAGTGTTGTGATTGTAATGTAATGTAGGTTTGATTGTAGTATTGTCGCAACAATTTAGTTTCTTGAAGTTATCAAATCCAAGAGGATCTTGCATCTAAAACTTTTCCTCCAGAGGCTGCTGGAAGACTGGATGTTCATAGCATGCCTACACATTTCTCCTCATGTTCTTCCGCCTACTCACCACTATGCAAACTTACTGACTGAAATTAGATCAAGACCTCATTTATATATGGGCACCAACCCAGTTTTCTAAGCTAAAGTGATATAATCCCGATACTGCATCCATTATACCTCCTCTAAAATCATTCATTGTGACATATAAACTGATGGGTATTGGGCTTACCTCTGCTACAATCCAGAGGTGACTTCCAGTGTTAACATTTATGGCGTCATTGTTGGGGAAAAATTGAAGATTTTCCCTGGGATTGAACGACAAAGCTTACTAGTTCTGAAGGTGCATCAAAACTTGGTACATCAAAGATTGCAACTCTACACCTGGTGACTCCATTAAGGCGAATCCACTGGTGACTCCACTATTCTAGTTGTGGCTTCCAGAAGTAGACATATGAGGTCTACTCCACAACTTCCTTTAACAACACCTGAAGTTGACCCAGAGAAAATTATCAGAAAGGGAAAGGCCTTTCATGAAGGTACCTATGGTACTGAACCAGGTATTTATGATGATTTTCAATATCCCCCTATAGGAACTCCAATTTTTGCATCTCCTTCTACTATTATACCTTCTGCTGGAGTTTCCCAAACTTTAAATTTTGGGAATGTTCCTGTTCAGTTTTCCCCTCCTGGTCTGGGATTGGAGGGATAAACCATTTTCACTCCTCTCTCCCTTGAATTTGTACCATGGTTTAGACCTAGTGCCTCAGAAAATTTTCCTACCCTGGGCTTTAACATTCCTCCTCCTGTTAGAGTTATTGATTTTGCAGAAAAGGAAACCTCTGTTCCCCCAAGCCTTGTAGCCTTTTCTTCAAATCCTTTGTTGTTTCCCTTTCCTCTCGGAAGCCCAGTTCCAGTATCCCCTGTTCAAAACCCTTCTCCTCCTAGTTCGTCTCCAACTATCATCCCTATGGTAGGTGTTAATCCTCCTAGAAACAGAATGGATGCCATGGTGGCTGCAAGATATTTCCCCCGGTCTTACCTCCACCAATGAACGCTCTCCCTATTGGAGACTACCTAAATTATATGCCCAAGTTCACTGGAGAAGAAGACATAACTATTGAAGAGCACCTTGTTGCCTTCTACAGTTATGCAGACAATCTAAATATTGAAAATGAAGATGTCTGGATGAGATTCTTTGTCCAGAGCCTTGATGGTGAGGTTATAAAATGGTTTAGAGGTTTGACCCATGGATCTATCGCTACTATTGAAGCTATATATGATGTCTTCTTGAGGCAATGGGGGGATAAAAAAGATTGTATGTATTATATCACAGAGTTTGGGTCGCTGAAGAGAAAAGAGGGGGAATCTATCTCTGATTTCTCCAAAAGATTCAATAAAATGTACAATAAGATCCTTGCTGAGATAAAACCCATAGAATCCTCCACCAAAATCACTTATGCTAGTTCTTTTGATCCTAATTTTTGCCTCCTGCTAAGAGAGAGAAGAGCTACTTCCTTGTCTCACATGCAAGATGCAGCCCTGGAAGTGGAGTCTAATGTATTAGCATCCAACTGGCTCAAGAATAAGGCTAATAGAGACATATCAAGGAAGAGACCTGAAGCCTCCACTTCTGGTTCCTCTATTTTCCCTCCTCAAATGGATGAAATAACCAAGTTACTAAAATCACTTTCAACTAGAATGGAAAAATTGGAAGCGGAGGGGAAGCCAACATACAAAAATCCTCAAAATGTTGATAACAAAGGCAACTTTAGGAGGATGAATAACAATGCTCCTCAGATTATGACAAGGGAACAAAGGGACAGAGATAGAAATGATCAAAAAATATAGACTCCTGTTCAAAACAACCTTGTTATTGATGAGGAAAGGGAAGAAGAGGAGCATGACCCTGAAATTCATTGTATTGGAGACACCTCCCCATTTCCTCATTTAACTCAATCTGCATATGAGGAATCCCTCATAGATAGCCAAATAAATGGCATGAGCAAGGAGGAGAAGGAAAATAGTGACCCCAACAAATAAAATCTCTGGTATAAGAAGAAAGAAGGGGATTATAACATCCCTAATCAACCTCCCATAGCAGAGAATCCTGCTAAAGACACAACGAACAATAGCAAAAAAAGGAAATTTAAAAATCCCCCACCAATAGCCAAATACCTTATCCCATAGGTGAGAGAAATTCTGAAGCCCCCTTCCTCTTTTAACTTTGAGCATGAAATTTAAAACATCAGAATCCTTGTTCCCCTTTCATAGCTAGTCAAGCATGAAGACTTCAGAAGGTCCTTCTCTAAATTGTTGTAGTCTGAGCCATCCTGCCATTCCATAGACTCATTGAATCTCCAATATGAAAAGCCAGCAGTCATCTTAGGTCCCATGGTAGAATATAGAGATGATTCATCCCCTCCTTTATACACATCCATAAATATACATGATAAGGTGTTGCATAACTTTCTGATGGACTCAAGGGAATCCCATAATCTCATGCCCAAAACTATCACGAAAGAACTCGGATTAGAAATCACTAAAGCTTATCATGATTTATATTCTTTTGATTCTAGGAGAGTGCAATGTCTTAGGGTTATCAAATACCTAGTTGTGACCTTGTTTTAACTACCCGGGAAAATTGTGGTCATGGATATTGTGGTGGCTAAGGTTCATCCCAAGTTCGGCATGTTGTTGTCAAGATATTGGATAAAAGGAATCGAAGGAACGTTATAGATGGACCTCACATATGCCATTATTCCTTTGTTTTGAGGGGAACATAGAAGACTGTATAGAGAAGCTTAGTTGGCCTACATTGTTAGTGATGAAACAAACCCCACCAATCATCCTATATTTTCCCTTGATACTGATTTGGGATCCATCTTATTGCAGCTCACCGATGTCCTTGAACCTCCTCTTGAGATTAGAAAGTCCATTACTCTTGGTGAAGATTCTCCTCCAATTACCTATGTGTGGAAGATGTTTTTCGATGGAGCCTCTTCTAGGGAAGGTACTGGTGTCAGAGTGATCTTTGTCTCGCCTGCTTGGGAAACCATATCCCTGTCATACAAGTTAGAATTTGAAACTACCAACAATGTGGCAGATTATGAAGATTTTGTTTTAGTCTTAAGAGCTGTAAAGGATATGGGAATCAAGGAAGTATATGTGTTTAGGGATGTTGAATTAATTGTTAATTAGATCAGAAGTTTTTATCAAGAAAAGCATCCTAGGCTCAGAAATTATAGGAATGGAGTGTGGGACCTGATTGACATTTTTTTCTTGTATTTCAACATTTCATTCATTCCGAGAGAGGAAAACATAGTGGTTGATTCTTTGGTTGTTTCAACAAGCAATTTTAGAGTTCCTCTGACACCCAAGCTCAGGTATGACGTAGAAGTGAAATATAGACCCTATATACCTGAAAACATCAAGCATTGGAAAGTGTTTGAAGATGATATTGAAATCAAAAGGATCTTGGAGACCGTTGATGATTTTTTTGCATTACATATTGATCAAGAGCCTGATTCTGAAATAGATCTGTGTGCCGATGTTTTTCTGAACAAAATTTTTGATCATCGTATTGTTAAATTTCCTAGCAATCACATTCCAAAGGGAACAGTCCCCTTGGAAAGACTATTTGACATAAATTCTATGGAAGTAAAGGGTAAAATATTAGGTGAGGATGTTGATGTAGTTGAGCGCAAAATTGGCATAGAGAAGAATCCCAAATTTGTCAAGATGTCAAGCAGTTTGTCAAAGGAACAGAGGGTCGAGTATGTTGAGTTGTTGAGGGAATTTGTTGATGTGATTGTCTAAATCTATGAAGACCTTAGAACATATGATACGAGTTTCATTGAGAACAATATCCCATTGAAAGAGGAAGCCAAAACATTCGGGAAGAAATTAAGACAGATAAATTCTATGTTGCTTCCTATCATGGAGAAGGAGGTGAAGAAACGGTTGGATGCCCAGATTAACGTGCCTTTAAGATACTCTAAGTGGGTAGAAAAATTGGTCCCAGTAAGAAATAAGAGTAGGGAGATCAGACTCTGTTTTGATTTTAGGAACCTGAACATGAGCTCAAATAAGGACAATTACCCTTTTCGAAAGATGGAACACATATTGCAAAGGGTTATTGGTGCATCCAGGATTTCCATGATTGATGGATTTTTTGGCTACAATCAAATATCTGTCTTACCTGAGAACAGAGAAAAGACTACCTTCACCACTCTGTGGGGCACATTCATGTATGCCAAAATTCCCTTTGGATTAATGAATGCAAGAACAACCTTTCAGAGATCCATGGGCATAGCCTTCATTGAGGAAAAAGATAAATTCGTCGTCACCTATCTAGATGACATAACAATCTTTTCCAGATATGCTAAAGAGCATTGTTGTCATCTGAGGAAAGTCTTCTTGAAATGCAGAAGGTATGGTCTTTCCCTAAATCCTAAGAAATTTGCATTTTCCATGAAGGAGGGGAATTTTTTGGGACATATAGCATCAGCTCAAGGGGTTAGGATTGATCCCAGTTGGGTGGAAGCAATCCAAACCTTATCACTTCCTAGATCCAAAAAGTAAGTTTAGTCCTTCCTGGGAAAAATTAATTTCATGAGGAGGTTTGTTTCCAATTTTGTTGAATTGGTGAAGCATATCACATCTATGCTTAGAAAGGGGAATGAAGTAAAGTGTACTGCTGAGTCTAGTGAATCCTTCAACTAAATCAAGAAGGCACTGACCGAAGCACCTGTGCTTATCAGTCCTGAATATTCCAAAGATTTTCTGATTTTTTCATTTGTTTCTTTTGATACAGTGGTGGTTGTTTTATTGCAGAAAAATGTTGCAGGGCAGGAGTAGCGTATTTCCTTTTTCAGCATTGAATTGAGGGACGCAAATGGAAAATATGACATCATGGAGAAGCAGGCTTATGCCTTTGTCAAATCTCTCAAATATTTCAGAGTCTATGTTTTACATTAAAAAACCATTGCATATGTTCCTTCAGCTTCTGTGAAGGACATTATCATTCAGCCTGACATAGACGGGAGAAGGAGCAAGTGGATTACCAAGATCCTTGAATTTGATCTGGAAATAAAACCCACCAAGCTAGTTAAAGGTCAAGGTATAGCCAAGATATTGGATGAATCTAATTGTAAATCTTTGGTGGTTAATTTCATCAACACTTGATCAAAAGATCAACAGCCTGAGGTGCCTAATAACAGTTCTCGGGATATCCCTCCATTGGCAGAATGCACCTAGTATAAATACATTATATATTTTTTGCAAGAGTTAAGGCCTCCTGATGGAATGGGGAAAAGAAATGAAATATCTTTAAAGCTCAAAGAAATCAGATATTGCATTATTAACCAGGTCTTGTATTGGAAATACCCTCTAGGTATTCTTCTAAGATGTTTAGACCCAGAGGAAGCACAAAACACTATCTCTGAATTCCATGACAGTCTGTGTGGGGGACATCACTTCTGGAGAACAAAGGCTTACAAAATTCTCCAGGATGGGTGCTACTAGCCTACTCTGTTCACTGATGTCTGTGAAAAAGTCAGGGCTTGTATCAAATGTCAAAAATTCTTAGGGAAGCAGCAGCTCAAGTCTCTTCCATTGAAGCTTGTGGTGGCTTCAAGACCCTTTCAGCAGTGGGGCCTAGACTTTATTGGAGAAATTTATCCTACCTCAAGCAGTCAACACATATGGATATTGACTGCCATAGATTATTTTAACAAGTGGATAGAAGCTATCCCCACAAGAAGTTCTTCTCATAAAGTTATCATTGGTTTCGTAGAGGATATTATAGTAAGGTTTCGTTGTCTAAATAGAATCATCATTGATAATGTCACATCCTTCAAGGCTGAGCCATTGATTAAGTTCTGTGATCAATTTGGAATTTCATTGATCCACTCCACCCCCTATTATCCCCAAGGCGATGGAATAGCATATTCTTCTAACAAAATCCTTATTAAAATTATTGAAAGATTGCTAGAGGACAACAAGAAAGATTGGGATTCAAAGCTAAAATTTTCTCTGTGGGCTGATCGAGTGACAACAAAGAGGTCCCTGGGCATCTCCCCTTTCCAACTTATATATGGGAGTAAAGCAGTTTTTCCTTCCCAACTTTCCCTGTCTGTAACGAAATTCTTTCAGGATTATCAAAGAGAGCCTGATGATATGATCAGAATAATTCATAAACTGGTAGAAGTCCAACAGACTAGAGAGAAAGTGATGGACATAGTGCATGACCTTCAGTAGAGGATCAAGCAAGCCTTTGACAGGAAATGTAGAAAAGAGAATTTTCAGCTGGGAGATCTAATACTAAAATGGGATGCTCCTAAGTAGGACAAAGGAAAGCACAACAAATTTGAGGCCCTATGGGTAGGCCCTTTCAAAATAACTGAGATATTTCCTAATAGCACTTACATATTGCAGAATTTGGAGGGCGATGAATTTTTTAGTGGCCCTGTAAATGGGAATTTTCTGAAGAAGTACTTTATATGAGCTATGAGTGTCTCCCATGAATTTGTAAATATCGTTCTGTTTTTATTTTTATTTTTTTTCTAATAGGAGACTCTAGCCCAATAGTAAGGCACTGAAACTACAGAAGAGTTCTTTGCATCTCGCAGGGAGCAAGCCATCTCCTATGGAGCCTAATTTTATCACATTAATTCCTAAGAAGTTGGAATTTTTGGTAAAAAGAAGCAAGAAGTGGGATAAAATCCACTTATCCTAAGTTNTACTGCTAGCTAACCCCTCCGAGTAGACCGCTTACCACCCTCTCTTACCATTCTCGCCTCCCGCTAACATCTGTCTCCCACTCAGTCTCTCACCTCTACCTGTCACATATCCCACTCCCCTTCTACCTCCCATTACCACCCACTTGGTGTCCACTCACCTCTATGTCATATCCCATTTCACTTCTGCCAACCATCTCCCGCTAGGTGTCCTCCCCTCGTACTCCCTCTCACCTTGACCTCGACAGATTTCCCCCACTATGCCTACCCCCACAGTCTCTCCTCGGTCTCCATGTCACATTCTCGTGCCACTCTGTCATCATTCCTATACATCTCAGCGCCAGCATCCTATCGTTTGCACTTTCCCAATCACCTTTCCTCTGTCACTTCTTGTTGGCCCTTGACCAAGTTTTAAAGAATACTTGGTCATATTTGACCACTTTTCAGACTGCGACAGCTTTCCAAGGAAGGAGCGCAACGTGAAGTGGAAAGTAAGGAAGCAAGACCTATTTTTGGATCCATTTTAGGGTTTTGGGTTGATGTAATAGGAAAGGGATGTCGGCTCGTGGGTTTACCCATGCTTAGGCCCATTTTGTAATCTATAAATAGGCAATGTAAATAGAGGACAATGATAGTAATGTAGACATCTATGTGATGTATAACTGAAAGCATAGTGCTAGTAACTAGATATGTGTGATCAAGTGTATCTTAGAATGCTATGTGCATGAGATTGGAAAGATAGGTGCAAGTTGTTGTAGTATTGTACTGAAGAACAAGGAGGAAGGATCTAGCGAGTTGCACAGATCTTTTTTCCTATGTGAAGTAAGGGTCATTGAAGCTTTGTGTTGTAATTGCTTGACCGAGATAATATAAACAAGACTTTGTGGATGTAGCCCCATGGTGGGGGTGAACCACGGTAACTATGTGTATAGCTCTTTGTACTTCGATCTAATGTGTTTATCTCTTTCTTAGCTAGGTACTTGATGTGATTAAGTATATCTAGTTATGCTCTGTGCTAATGATATATGAATGAATAATAGATCTAATATATAATATGCTTAGTGCTTGATCTGTTGAATCTAACCTATATTTTTGTGGCTAAGTACTGAATCATCTTTAGTATAAGTATTCACTGCAATGCTCTGTGTTATCTGCGAAGTACCAGTCGGGTTAAATATTGATGAAGGATCTATACTAAGTTCCCTGAAAAAGATATATCACAGATCAGTGTCCCAGCTAAGGTTGCAGACATCTGAGTCCTACAACCACCCCTGCCTCTACCTCGAGTGAGACTTCATCTGCTTCGTAGGTGTTGCCGAAAGGGCCGGTAGTTAGGGTTTTTTTGGTGCACTCTTGAGCATTGAACCCTATTTCTGCCACTCCACCAACACATATGTCCACATGGCCACCTCTCATCTCATCTCCATGTCGATCACACCCATCTTCCCTGCCAGATCCTCGTCCATGTCTACCCGCATGACTCCCTTGCAGGCAATCCGACAAAGATCAAACAACGAAGAAGAGGCTGCCACGTCCTACAATTGCAGAGCTAACTTGGACCTCTTTGATCCCTAGGAAGAAGTTATTGAAGCCGATGATGGTGGTTGAACATCGTTTCCACCATAAATGGAAATCCTAAGAAAAGACTGTCAGCCATTCGTCTCCGCTGAAGAACCTTCCTGAAACATGATTGTGTCTAACAGAGTTTGCTTCTGACAGAATACTACATGCACAATC
Source organism: Picea mariana (assembly GCA_032191745.1). Taxonomy (NCBI): domain Eukaryota; kingdom Viridiplantae; phylum Streptophyta; class Pinopsida; order Pinales; family Pinaceae; genus Picea; species Picea mariana. The sequence continues at coordinate 28,647 of JASDQU010586734.1, read as the reverse complement.
TTCCAAGAAGCATGCAGACGTAATGCCTTCAATACTGAAAATCAAGCATGCTTCTGGGTTTTTTCTTTGAGTATTTAGGAGTCGTTATCATATTTTTTTAGTGTCAATGGTAGAGCTACGCTCGGAATTGTAAATTTTTGATGAGGCCTATGGTTCTCTAGTCATGTATTATCACTTGAGACTTCTTGTTTAATGGCAATCAGTTTCTCCTTCATTTATTTTGCCTTTGATTCTGAAATCTCAGGCATGGATGATCTAGTCGAGTGTTGTGATTATGATGTAATGTAGATTTGATTGCAGTACTGTCACAGCATTTTAGTTTCTTGAAGTTGTCAGATCCAAGAAGATCTTGCATCAGAAACTTTTCCTTCAGAGGTTGCCGGAAGATCAGATGTCCATAGCAAGACTGCACATTTCTCCTCATGCTCTTCCGCCTACTCACCACTATGAAAACTTACCGACTGAAATTAGATCAATACCTCATTTGTATATGCGCACCAACCCAGTTTTTTGAGCTAAAGCGAAATAATCCCGAGACTGCATCCATTAGACCTCCTCTAAAATTATTCATTGTGACATATAAATTGATGGTTACTAGGCTTACCTCTGCTTCAATCCAGAGGTGACTTCTAGTGCTAACACAACTATTGCAGGGATCACTTTTCCAATGTCAGAGGAGACCATATCAACTGCTACATAGATTCCTATGGAGGGAGAGAAATGGTTTAAATCCTGGGAAAAATGGCAGACAGTGTCCAAGCCAAAGTTGACTAGCCAAATAGTAGCCTATTCCATTTTTCCTTGGTGAATATGTTGGTGGTTGAAGAGATTGGAAAGTTAAGCAAGGACTAGGATTCCTTATTGACTTCAACAAACATTTCCCTGGATCCTAAAGGAGAGACTCCCTTGTCTTCTGAGAAATCAACATCTCATAGTTCAGGGGTAAAAGGAGGAGGTGTTGCTGAAAGGGAAAAAGGAAAAGAGATTGAGAATCTATCACTCAGTCAACCAGCCTTAAAGAAAATAAGAAAACTATGATTCATCGATGAACCTAAGGATACACAGGTTGCCAGTAAACCGTGCACTAGGTCCTCTGCTAGGAGGTTTCCCATACCCACAATTCAGACAGAGTTTGTTGAATTTGCATCCTAGGAGATTAATCAGGAGCAAGTGAAAACATGGAAGAAAGATGCATATGTCAAAGAGGTGCAACAAAAACTAAAAAATCTCAACATATTATAGCCCAACTCTATTAGGATAACAGAGAATTGAAAAGGAAGCTAACAGAAAGGACTCCTGAAGCACAAACACCATAGAGCAAAGCAAGTCAGAAATCTCCTACTTCATCCACAAGAGGAGAAAAGAATATAAAATGGTTGAATAAGCAGCTAAGAGAAGCTCAAGATGAGATTATCAAGCTTAGAGAATAAAAGATAATATCATAGGAAGGGATTATGAATCATTACAATAAATGCATACCAGCAATAGACAATGCATGTGTAGTCATTTTTTATGCACAATCAAAGTTGAAGAGGAATAGAGATTTGTTGAGGAAGGTGGGAGATTTGAAGAGATAGAAATTGTCATTGAGAAAGGAAAATGGGACCTTACGAATAAAATTGAAATTGGATAAAGAGGCTAAGGAAACATTGAATGAACCCATCCTTTTCTTCCAACTAGATTCGCACGAGCAACCTCGACATGAAGATTCACTACCTAAAACCGCTACACAAATACTGCAGCCAACACTTGTGCAACAGTAACCAAAATTCATTACGCGAGGGTCACAGGGTTGTCAAGCAGTGCATATGATAACTCATCACAACCACATGATCGAATTTTGCTCAAGGATCTATGATTGTAAATAATGTTTTAGTTATATTATGATTGGAAAATCGGGTTCTCTATTTTTGGTAAGTCTTGTAGAGGTTTTTGTTCTCTTAGAAAGAAACCAAATCCATAACTCTAGGATGTAGTAGTTCGACTCCTAGAAGCTACGTGTAGCCTTAGTTTTCTATATATGTTGACCATTTTGATGTAAAGCGGGTAGGCAAAAGTATAGGCATTTTGATCTTCAATGTAATTTTCTGAATCTAATAGAAATACAAATGTTGAAGTCCTAAACTCCTTATGAAAAAGATTATAATGGTGGTGATCTGAAGATTTTACTCTTCTTTGTATGTATTCCTTGGGTACTTATTTTCATCTGTACTTTTCTTCTCTTTAAATTGGTAAATTAAAAGTCCGGAATTCATATAATGGTGGTCTAGATTTAACTGATTTAAATATTGTTTATCTTCTCAACTAAGGTCAGGATTCATCCTTTATGATGCTCTGATTCTATTATGTGTTTATGTTCTTATTTCACCCTACATAATCAAAATCAAGACTAAAGTTCATCACCTTGTTTATCCTTTGTTCCTCTAAGGAGTTCTACCTACCATGCATTGTTTTCTTTTGTTTTCAAGGGTTGACTCCATAGCCCTAGAAATATTGTACCTCTTTTCCAGGAAACCTTGAAAAAGCTATCTCAAACTTCTAAATCTAGCCATTAATTCAAAGCAACTTGTCTATCAGAGATCAAGTCTCAGAGAGAGCCCTCTCTAGATTGGAAAGGCTAGTTTCCAGTCTTAAAGTTGGTTTGTAGGTTACCTTTGTAGATTGTTTCTTTAGCCCAACAATTTACTCAGTGTTAACACACAAGAGAGGGAGGATTAAGGGGATAATTCTTTTTAATATATTTTATTTGGCCATATTGGATTTAATTGAGAAAAGTGGTTACATGAACTTCTTGGGGGGGAGTCCATGTGGTTCATGAGTTCATGTAATTATATAAACATCCCTTGTGATTTGTTTTGGGGGTTCTTCTCCATTTACTCTTACACTCTTTCCTTGGGATTGTTCTCCATTCAATATTGATAATTTGTGTGCTCTTGGTCTGAGCATGGAAATGAATGGTTGGAAGAGAAGAGCCATTGCTAGATGGTTGTAATAAATTATTGATCATTCCATGAGGGAATGGATTCCTGTGTACATGATATTGATGGTAGTTTTGAAATAACTATCCATAGCCAAGAATCCTTGGAATTTCTAGCAGGGATATTTCTTAACCAGTAGCATAGGATCCCTAGAGAGAAATGGAACAACCTGAGGGACTACATGGCAGAGAAATGGGTTCATTTCTTTGGGTTGTGTAGGCTGAAGGGAAAAGAGAAATGGAAATTAGAATTGTTGTGTGGTTGGGAAAACATGAGAGCTAGTTAGCCAATTGTTGTGTGTTTTTTATTTGGCCTAGGACTCATCCTTGTGGATTCATATCCCTATCTCGAGGGTGACCTATAGTTGAGACTCAAAAAAATAGTGTCTATGGTTGGGAGGAACGTTCTTGGTCCATATCCAGTTGGTGATGGTTTAATTAAAGATAAGTGCTCTTGTGTTTTCTGCATAATTTATATTATGTTGTGTATATTTACCTATGAGATGTATTTTCGTGTGCATGATTGTTGGTTATTGTTGTGCATGTCACGTTGCCCCTTTTTTGGATGGTTGAGCATGAATATTGGTTATTGCAAGTGTGGTTATTGCATTATTCCATGCTTACTTTTGAATTAAATGTTATTAGAATTTGAAATCGGTTTCGAAGTGTGTTATAAAGTAGTGTGACCATCCTATGGGTGGTTGGGTATGTTACAGATTGGTATCAGAGCTATTAGTTTACAACATCGGGCCTTCAAGGGCCTACTACATGCTAGGATAGGAGTTTTGGAAGTGAAATCAATTACTGTATTTTGAACAATGTCAAAANGGGGGGGGTTGGGGGGTTGTTGTTGAAACCCTATATTTCACCCCTGTAAATCAGATCCAATTTGATTCTCCATGCCCTGACCTTCCAGTAGTTTCCTCCATCATGACCAGAGTAGTCAAAGTGACATTTATGCTTGGAAAGAAAACCATCACTCAACAACTGTCGATCTAACCTCTATGTGGGTTTTCCACTTTTGGTCTATAATGGGCATTATTTATTTATCCCACATGCATGGGAAATTCTTGATGGAATGGTATATTGATGAAAGGGAACCTTACATTACTTTTTTGCAATGAAGATAGATAAGAAATTGTGGGGTCCACCATACTGAAGATCAAGAGATCGGACTATTAACCTATAGAAAAGCCCACGTTTTGGGGTTGAGATGATCTGGACCATTCATTTGGTGTTGTGAGATCATATTGGTCATCAGTAAGAGGATGAGGTCATCAGAGTGTTCTAAAACTAGGTTGCAATGGGACTCTGATGGGAGAAGCTCTGAATCAACGAAGATCATAGATATTTTACGGTGTATACATCAACAACCTAGACCGTTGGATGAGATGGGATCATCGGAGTCCAATGGTCGGATTATTCTCAGATGTCTAGGGTGGAGGAACTTCGATGAGGAGATTCTGAGAAGAGATTTTGATCATATATGAGTGAATAGCCAAGAATAAATCTCATCCATTCATCGGAGGAGGGATGTTGGAGGCCTGGAGAGAGGATATGAGAAATGAGTATAATGAAAAGGGACTCCGAGAAGAGATCTAGATCATAGATAGGAGTGTTGGACACACCTACCACACTTAGAGGGGGGGCTGAATGAGTGTGGGGCTCTTTTTCCCAAAACTTTCCTCTTGCACAAAAACTCATCAATTAGCATTCAACATTTATTCATTACCCATTGTTGTCATTTATAACCAGTTAG